>JAHPZR010017039.1:62500-65938 GCA_019787425.1 Platygyra sinensis | reverse complement strand
ATATGGACTGCGGACAGACGGACTACGGACCACGGACTGGGTATAAAACACGGACTCAGGTATAAAACGCGGACTAAGCATTACGGACTGGGTATAAAACATTTAGAAAGGTTCTACATTGAATGAAGTCTAGCACGAACGTCTTCATGATAAAAGTAGAAGCTACATGTAACTATAGAAGTCTCATTTCCCGAAAATGCCAGCTCATACAGGTTCAACCATACTCGATTGCCGAAAAAGGAAAAGAAGACACTGAAGGTCACAAAATTGACGAGCTGTATGAATTTTCGAATGATTCAACCATGATTAAATGTTTTGAAAGATCAACAGTTGAGAGAATTGAGGAGAATTCGAACGACGAGTCCCTCTGTTTTATACATTTATACGATACACACATAATACGGCCATACCAAAATGAGGAACAAAAAGTTGATAAACAGGAAAAAAAAAAAGACATTACACAAGGATGACAGTTCCTGCTCTCCTTAATATCGCCTAGGAAAAGGAAGGGGAAAAACAAAACAAAAGTTATTACTTAGTGTTGAGCAGACGAAAAGTGTTACTGTCCTTGTGGTATATTGATTCCACGGTGAATGCATTTTTTGAAATTTCTAAAATGAGAAAAGGAAAATTAGAAAAATATGAAAATGAGAACTATTACTTGTTTTTGACCGGAACTAGCGTGACTATCTAGCGTTACAACCGAATGTCAGATTTAGTATTCAGATAATTGACAAGTGAAATTGTAATAGGAGACAGAGGAGTATTGTGAAATAAGGAGGTTTTCGAGGAGACACAACGCAAACAACACGAGGATCGTGAGGCCAGTTATTTTGTAATTTTTTGTTTCATTTTCGTTATTAAACCCGGGAATTGTCAGTACATCGTGAGTGCTTTTGTGTGCCGTACAACTTCGGGACATAAGTGGTGCCGGGACCAGGATTCGCCGGGAGAAAAGGAGTGGAATTTTCAACACAAGGCCTCGTGCAAACATGGGAGACTCAGACAAAGAGAAATCCGACCAAGAGGAGACGGGCATTTCAGAACAAGAGGAAGATCTGGAGAAGAAAATCAAGAAAGAGATTGACAAACTTAAGTTCTACTTAGAGGAAGGCGATGAGCTGTTAGAAAGCTGCGATTACGGCGAAATTGCGCTTACGTGCAAGCGAACAGATGAAATACAAGACCGCCTAAACGACCTTATGTCAACACTTCAAGAACTAAAAATCGAACGCGGAATATCGACGCAGAGAGCCGTGAGACAGTGGAAAAAGGACCTGAAGGCCACATACGCGCCGCTTCTAGAAATGAAAACCAAGCTGAGCAAGGTCTTGGAAGTAAGAGAGCGAAGTAAAAGTCAAAAAGCCGAGGAGGAGAAACTCAGAGCTAAATTCGAGCAGGAGGAGCAATTTAGACGCGAAATCCAACAACAAGAGAAGGAACTTTGGGAAGAAAAGATGAGAGCAGAATTGGAAATGGCGGAAAAGAAAATCGAAATGGAAAAAGCCGCGAAAGCCGCCCGTGCGAAGCTGCCAGAGCTCAAGATAACCCCTTTCAATGGCACTCCAGTTGACTGGATCAGGTTTCAGAACATGTTTACATCACAAATACACGACAAGCCATTATCCGACGAGGAGAAATACGGATATCTTCTGGAGCTGGTGGTCCCTAAGGTGAGAAGTAGATTAGCTAATTTAAAGCCGGGTGCGCTGGGGTACAAAACCGCATGGGACAGGTTGAAAACTGAGTTTGGACAGAGTAAAAACTGTTGTCGCTGCACACATGGAAGAGATAATTAACTTGCCAGTGACCAGAGGATCCAATTACGAAAGGGTGCGCGAATTTTATGAGAAGTTGAGCAAGAATTTTGACGCGTTACAAACTTTGGGGGAGGGAGAGATGCTCAAGGGTTTCGTTCTGTCAACCTTAAACAAGCTCCCCCAAGTGAAACCCGATCTAGTGAGGACAGACGAGGGGTGGGAAGATTGGAACATGGAAAAGTTAATCGATTCTATCCAAAAATGGCTCAAGCGCAACAAGGCCGAAGACAATTATAAGGATCAAACGGATACAAAGAGAAAGGAACGCCATTACTTTAGCCAGAAAGACCCCCACTGCCTGTTTGCAATCAAAATCACTGGGGAGATTCGTGCCCAACATACGACACAATCGCGAAACGGAGGGAATTCTTTACAGCAAAACGGCTATGTTACAATTGCGCCCGTTCAGGACACACTGGGAAGGAATGTCGTAGCAGGGGATGCTATAAGTGCAAAAGCAAACACCACACCAGCTTGTGTGATAAGCCTAAGGGGAACGAGACGCAGGATCCCAATGCCACTCTAAGCGGATACACGCCATCCGTCGAGGAAAAGTCCCTACCCGCCATAGTACCGCTGAAAATCCGGGGGACCACGTTCTGGGCATATCTAGACACAGGGTCGGGGAGGAACTTTATCTCCAAGGAAGCAGCTAACAAGTTGAAGCTAAACCCAATACGTCACGAGACGCGCTACATTGTAACGGTTAACGGAACGAAGAAACAGTCCATGCCAATCTATGACGTGACAATCAACTCAGTTGACAGTAAGGCAAGCGAGAAAATAGAGATTACTGGAAGCAAACTTGCAGATTTCACAACTATCAAGAGGCCCACGCTGACAGAACTCAAAGAGAAATTTCAACATGTACAGGGAAAGATGTTTTACAGAACCGCAAGCGAAGAGTATCCAATCCATGTAATACTCGGTGATGCTACCTACTGCAAGATCAGGACGGAACATGTGTACAAAGGCCAACCGGAGGATCCAATCGTTGAAGGAACCACATTTGGTTGGATTGTTCATGGTGGTAAAGAATACGCAGACAGCAAATGCATGTACGTGAGAGAGACTGACGAGTATGAAAGACTTTACTCGCTCGACGTTTTGGGAGTAGAGGACAGAGGGGAAGACGATCAGCTAGACGTCTACAAGGAATTTCAAGAGAGCATATCGAAGGGAAGTGATGGCAGGTACGAGGTGGGCGTACCGTGGATCCCAGGCGCCAAGCTCTCACATACAAATGAGGAGCCCAGCAGGAAACGCCTTCACAATGTAGAACGGAAACTGAGGAGAAGCGAGAAGCTGAAGATTGAGTATGACAACATAATTCACGAGCAGGTCGACCAGGGCATCGTCGAGAAAGTACAGGAGCAGCCAACGGGTGAACGTATATTTTACATGCCCCACAAGCCAGTGGTGAGAGAAACCGCTACTTCAACCAAGGTGAGGATGGTGTTCGACGCTAGCGCGAAACCCCATCCACTAGCCAACAGTGTGAATGAGTGCATGCACACCGGCCCACCCCTACAACCGCTGCTGTGGAATATCATGATTAGAGCGCGAATGTCTACCGATATACTGCTGGCGGACCTTCAAAAGGCGTTCCTACAAATCG
>JAHPZR010017039.1:17500-57500 GCA_019787425.1 Platygyra sinensis | reverse complement strand
GTCGCCTCCCACTAGTAAAATTTCTTATACTTTTTGATGTAGTCTGGGTAGATGGCGGGATTTTGCGCACGAATTCTAGCGTTCACTTGTGGCTTTGCTGGACCTCACGGATTCCCTCATAAGTTTAGCTCGTGAGAGAATAAAATGGCAGCTTTGTCACCAAAATCACTCGCTCACGATTACCGCCAAACAGGTACACTCGGGACGAATATTTCGCTTTGCGCTTTGCTCTAACTACCTCCTTTGAAGGCTAGAAGGGGCGTTGCACATTTGCGAAATAATTGAGGTTTGAACGGCGACCAGGGTTTCAAATTAACTTTCGGCTGGCAATTAAGAATCTGACTGACTCAAAACAACAGCAACAACGACAAGGAAACAGCAAGCACCCCCAAATATCTAAGAAACAGAAATGGAGCGTATTCAGTATATGTTAGTTAGTATCAGCTTTTTATACAGCATCGTGTAACACGTGGCAGTTTTCTTTTATTGTGTTAGGAAAAACAGCGAAATATCTTTACACTTCTCAGTGGACGAAAGATCATCTAAATTGAAAGGAGGATCTCTGAAAGGCGTAACGCTCAATAGAACACCTGAGATATTGCTTACAGATTGCGATGAAGTAACAGAAAATGTCGTCCCATCACAAACCTACCTCATGACGAGGTCTAGAAGCGAGCCTTCCCTGACCGATGTTGAAAAAGTAAATCGAATACTTGGAAACCAGGACGCTGTCTTGACCGGAGGTTCATCAGACGAAAACATCCCAGATGCAGGAGGTTCTCGCTCGCATGTGGTACGAATAGACATAGAAAGCTCACAATCTTCAGGAACTCAAGGTACTCAACTAACTTCCGGTTCCGGCGATACTATGACAACGTCATCTCAATTTTCCAGGAGAAGCTCGGACGGCGAGAAAGTCACTGAGCAATTAAAAGTTCCTTCCCGAGAGGAAAACAACCACACCACGGGAGAAAAGAAACATTCTTCTCCAAGGGCGAACTTTCTAACTGGCATGGCGAAGACATTTCATCAATGGAGAACAAAAACAAAGAAAAAGAGAAAGTTTAATTACGAAAAGTATATTATTTACCTGGAGAGTATTTTACCAACGGTCGGCTTTTCCATCGGGGGAGTCATAATAACCTTTAATGGAATCTACACCTTTATTGTCGTTTTATCCTTTTTAGTTGGGGTTTTCGCTCAAGAAGCCTTCTTTGGGAATTAAAAGTTGAAAAGAGCGATGAGCGGAAAATGAAATCAGAGAGATGAGAAATGGGAAATACTGTATCTGTAATGTTGACAATTTAATTGGGATTTTTAAAATCGTGGGAAGGTTTTTTTTCTTAAACATAATAGATAATTTTTATATTTATACTAAGCTGAGAAAAATGTGAAAAAAAAATTCTGAGAGCTGGGTCATTTTATATTTTACGTTAACGCCACAGAGTGATCATGACTATAAGTACAAGTTGTGCTTGCCGGACTTTAATTTTTATACTTTGAAAATTCATTTATTTTTATTAATTAAACAGTTAATCCTTATCCATATTGCGCGTTTATATATATCTTACTGACCATGCGCGCGGGCTGTACCAGGCAGGATATCGGCAGGAGATTATCGGCCTGAGGTCTTGAAAGTACGGACTTTACGAAGGAAACCAAGGGCTGGTGTTTTCACTGTACGGTCCCGAGCAACTGAACCGACTTCGTTAATAAGATAGATTTATTACACGACTAAAAATGTTCAGCAAAAATGTCACGATCACGGACTGGAAAAACATCGCAAACTTCAAGCTCGCAATTCCGATTGGGAGCCGATTAGGCATATGCTTATGTCTGATGTTAAACGATACGAAGGGAAAAAAAGTTGACAAAAGAAAAATAATATTTTATATCAGCGCAAGTTATTTCAGAAACCTGAGCCTTTAAACTACCTGAAATTTTTCCGAACGATCGTGCGGTATCATTAGGGACAGTCAGTGACGGTCCTACACATAAAGAATATTGGACCGTCAATTGAGCAATCTTATTGGTTAATTTTAGTTATCAGTACTCTGAACTAGCTTAGTCGTGTAAAAATTATTATTTATATCTTCCTCGTGAAGCTGTTGTAACTTTAGCCTGCGAAAACAGCCGTCCTTCTTCGCTCCCGGTTCGAGTGGCGTTTCACGCGAAACGCCACTCGGACCGGGAGCGAAGAAGGACGGCTGTTTTCGCAGGCTACCAAAAAAGTGAATTAACCCAAATACTTAAGGGGGTAGTTAAATGAAATCAGCCTTTGCTGAAAACGGGCCATGCTTAGAAATCCACCTGTGGCCTGCAAGAGAGGTAGATCTCTCAAAGACATGCTCGTAAGAGTCCATGCTGGCCCGTCTTCATTATTTTATGCCATATGTAAATTTATGAACATCTTAAGAACGTTTTCAGCCTCAAAAAAATATAGAATTTCAGCCTCAGCTCCAAGATTAGACGTTCTTATATAAAAAGAGAGTGTACGAGACATATTTATTTGTCATTATTAAGACAGTGAGTTCGGCAAAGTAAGAGGCACCATTTTTGTTTAAGAATTGACCAATATTTTAGCATTCATTATTTTATTAAACAATAAAGCTATCTTTCTAATTGTTACGGATGGCGTGACGTTGTTTGCTTAATTACTTTTAAATTTTTCCCCTTCCTCATATCTTACCTACAACTGTTTCGAGAAAGTTGTCTAACAAACATAAAAACGTGAAAGCGCACGCCACGACGCTAAAAGGTACTATGGGTAATAGTAGTTTACCGCTGGTCGATCGACGTTGAACTGAAGGTGAAAGTTATTTTTTATGTAAAGAATACATAAAAGGAAACGTCAGAGGTTATCCCTATCGAGAACGCTCCCTACATAAAATATAAAAGAAATTATACCACAATGTAAAATATAAGAATAATTAAGAATGGCTAAAAATTTGCAAAATTTTACAGTACTGTCTAAGTTTACTTTGAAAAATGCTGAAATCCTGGTCATGCACTATCTCTTTAGGAGGAGCTTCCACTGTTAAAAAATTCTAACAAAGAGCGATTGAAAAAAAAAAACCAATTTGTTCTTGCTAATGGCTGTCATAATTTAAATGAAGTTAAATGCATGACTATCTGTATTCGTGGTTTCTCCCTCCTTCACACTGAACACCGAGAACTTTGATTAACCAGCTGATAGTTATACTGCTCCTAATACCTATTGGTACAAGCTTTCTCGAGCCAACTGTATATTTTAGCCTCTTATTTGCCTGTAGCCTGCGTGGCAGGCCGTAGAAAGGGAGTGAGGAAAGTCAAAATGAGCGCGGGATCGGAGGGAGAAGGAACGGCCTGCAAGGACGCTATTGTTTTCTTTGTTTTTTACGTCCACCAGACGAACGTAAAAATCCTGATTGGTCAGATTTAATGAATTACCTAACTTTATCCTTCTGATTGGTCAGCGACCTGTCATTCGAAACCATTAAGGTCTTCTTACATTTATATTCAACCAGGCGGATAAATCTAGAGATCGTTTCGAACTAATTCATCATAAGTTAGCCGATGTTCGTAATAACGCCTCTTTTCAGAATCGTTAGCGACCTGATTATTGAAGTCGAGGCCATGAAATTCACTGCCTGATATTTAGCTCAGAAGCTAGTTTGTCTGGAAGACGTCGAAGGGGGCAAATTTGACGTTGTCTGTGCATCGGCGGAAAGTGTCACAGATAAGCGATTTCTACAATCATTGAAGAAGAACACTACTGAGTAGCAGTTTAGTGGCTTGTGAGTCGCATACAGTTGAAACATGAACAGGCACTGCAGGCCGACTGCGAATCGATGTAAGAAGCAATCACTGTTATCCCAAAGCTCTTCAGAGATTCGCTCAAGACAACTCCGAATATTTCTTTTCTCTCCGACGGTTTGAATATATTTCCTCGAGCTTTAGCCACACATTTGCCATATGTTACTTTTAGATTTATCTGGCAAACTCTACAAACATTGTTACAATTGCTTTCTTTCGGGCCCGGCGTCTTCTCGCTTTTCCCAACGTCCGAAGCTAAAGATCGTTTTTCGTGCAAAACAACAAAAACAAGAAATAAGAGAACCCACTGGCGCCTTCAGATTTTGTCACGAAAGAAATGGTGTGATCCTGATTGGATGATTTTGACAGCCAGACATTCCACAGTTAAGTGGGTTTTGCATAGTTAATTAGAGGGCGGAATGAAGAAAACAATAGCGTCCTTGCAGGCGTCCCCTACCGCGATCCTCCCGCGTCTGTTCTCGCGCTTCATGCACTCGTCTTTCCCCTTTCCCTCCCTTTCGGACGCCTGCCACGCAGGCTAATTTGCCTGCGCGCACGCGTCTCTCCGTGCTAGCCTTGTATTGCGTTCACTCACTAGGTATGTTTTGTAAAATGCTAACCGATAAAGACACGCATTGCCTTAGCAGTACACATGCCTGTTAATTTTGCAGGAAATCTCGTGCTTAGAGCGTTCTGCCTGCTGTGAACAAGCCTTCTTGATCGCAGCCTGTGGGGTCCAGACTGTTTTGTGGTTTCATTGTACAGAACGAGAACTGACGAATGAGGAGTAGCGGAGCATTGTCTCACCAACTTCTTTTTTGCCACTCCTTGTTTTGACGTCACAGCTAGAAAAGCAGTCCTAAGCTAAGGGTTGTGACTCACCGAGAAAACCTTTACCGGCAAAAGAGTAGGAGACTGCTGGAATAACAATCACTTTTATATATATTTACAGTTTCACTACAATGCCTACATACAAACATGTATTTTCGATATTGATAAGCAGCTTGGGAAAGTCATAGTGTTCTTTGTTTGCTCAGCTTCTGGGACTCACCAGATAACATGATCAAAAAGAGTCGTCACATCTCCATAACCACTTATCCGATTTTCTGATACAGCAGCTGTTTGGCGAAGGTCAACCCTCCGGGGGCTACCCATCGGTTCATATGAAGTGGTGTATTCGCAACAAAAAATATTTATTTTACAAAGAATATGAAAAAAATATAGCCAGAAAAAAAAACAATGCACTGTTTCTGATTATAGCATATAGCTGATCACACTTGGTATTTTTTAGCTATTTAACGTTGCTTCCAGTTCTGTATCAAAAACTTTATCAAACTGTCCCGTTTGAGTCGTCTGCGAACTCTTCTTGGTTCTGTCCTGCACGTGGAGAAAGGAATTCCAACGGAGGTCTTCGTTCTGTTTGGCTACCTCAAGGCATTCCTGAAGAAACTCTACGGGGTTGTCTGGTCGATTATGAACAACTGCGGTTAAAAGGCTCTGAAAGGAGAAAGTTATGTGACAGATCGATACAGGTTAACAACGAACAGAGGCGGGGTAACTACCTAAACTCAGACAGCCGATTTCAAGTGCTTTTTGGTAAATTATATAACGCAATTCGAAATATGAGCAATGGAGATAGCCATCAAATGACACTTGAAGAGAGAATGTTTAGTAAGGTTTACTTTCCGGCTGAGTCTTCCTGAGCACTGTACCTTGGACAACCTCGGACTTTGCTGTCTATGCTCACCAAGGTGTTCCTGAAGAACATCAGTTAAACTGTCCTCCAGCTAACTTGAATACCGACAATACCCTGGCCTCAACTGCTCGAATTCGATTGAAACTATGAGCAAGAAAATAATTGGTCTCCAGGTGAATCGCTTTCCCCGGCTGCAGCAAAAGAGTACGTGTCACCGTAAAAAGTCAAAAACTAAAAACAGTCAAGCCAAAATACTGATACAGATAGGTAAAAAAGAACACTCGACATGTCTTCTAATCTTACGTAATCCTTCAGTTGTCGGGCATAATTATCAACGTCGTAACCAAGGAACGGGGTCACTTGTACGTGATCTGAAACAATTTTCTTGCCATGCTTTCTAACGATTTCTGGATATGAAATAAATATCTCAAAGTCGTAATCAATTGGAGTGAACTGGAATTCAATTTTAAGAGATTAACAAGTAGAAATAACGCCATTAAACCATGGTATGATCTCGTTTTGTTGTCATCAATGCATCGCCGGAAGCTTGTTGGTGACATCGAAATTTGGAAGTACCGTGTGTACTTGAGACTATTAGGAATCGTGCGTAGATAGGCTAGATATTTGCCTTACGACTAGGAAAAGAAATCTGTACTCAAGCCACTATCAAAACACCAATTTAAATGGTAAAATACTCGTGAAATCGGCGGAGTCCTTCTTTCCAATCTGCAGTTACCAAATTCGCGCAGTATCATGCTAAAAATGCAAGAGATCGAATTTAATTATCACTCCGCTTCGAAATGCTGGCGAAGTCAAGCGTCTTTGAAGTAAACAAAAACCTCCTTCCATATCTGTAATGATACTATCTTCCCACTAATGTAGATCTATAAAACAAGAACTGAAAACGAAAATGACCGGGAAATGACATATTTGCCTTCGACGTCAAAGTTTGACCGGTATTTGGAGTTACTTGAACGGTTGCAACGAATCTTTCTGAAACAAAGTGACAAGGTTTCTCTTACCTCAAACAATTGAAAGACATTCTTCTTTGCCATGTAAGCTTTTGCTTCCTCGATATCCTCGGCATAATCGAGATTCGATGCCATTTCCTTCAATGTTCAAGTAATCTCTAATGAAAATGTTGCGTGACCGTTGTTAGCTTGCACAATAACGCAATCCTCGCCCAACCGCAATCTTAGAAGGACAGAGGCCTTACCCATTAGCCTTTTCCAACATGGCGGACGACTTGTCGAAGAACGAACAACAATCTAGTAGGCGAATTTCAGTGCTCTTTGGCTCTCAGACTGGAACTGCTCAAGAAGTGGCTGAAAGAATAGGTCGTGAGGCAAAAAGGAGATATCTATCAGTATGTGTTTTGGCCTTAGATGATTATAATGTGGTAAGTCTTGTTACGTGAAAGGTATTTCGTCATATAAATTTTCGTGAAGTCACTGAAGTGTCGATTAGTGTTGCTTACTTAATGTTGTGTTCTTCTTCACGAATTTTTTTTAAAGACAAGACTAATTGAGGAGGAAATTGTAATATTTGTGTGTGCAACAACAGGGCAAGGAGATGAACCTGACAACATGAAGGTTGGTGAGCATTTGTTTTATTTTTTCCCTTCCTCCCCTTTCCTTGATTTACCTTTTTAATAAGCTTAATCTTTAAGTTTAAAGCGCCATTGACAATAGAAGTGGATTTGGCGCTATACAGATATATTTTTAATTATCATTTATTGTTTGTTCACAGATACTTTTTTGCCCTTAAAAACTTTCAAAGTCTATTTTAAAAAGACTTCATTACTAATTAACAATTAGACTACGAGCCCGAGTTTTCTACGAGCAGATAGTCAACGAGGCGCAGCCGAGTTGACTATCCCTCGTAGAAAACGAGGACGAGTAGTCTAATTGTTTTAGTATAAATTTACCGTAGTCTCATTGCATAAAAAGAAAAAAATGTCAAGTAACGCGTAGAAAAGAACTGTTTTATTATGTTACATCAGGTTCAAACGTGATGCGCGAAGTGCACTGATGCGTAACTGATGACTATCAGCAGATAGAAAACGGTAATATAGCCAATCAAATTCAGGGATTCACAATAGACGATAAATTTATACTAATGAACAATAATATTTAGAGCATGTCTACAGACTGTAAGACATCAACCGGTGAAATGGAGAATTGGTGAAAAGAGACAATTTAGTAGGGTTGATTTGGAATTGAATGGTCGAAATTTTAGGAGAAATGAAAATACACAATCATTGGAATACTTTTGACAAACTTTGAGGTGTTTAAAATGTGGTCAATTTTTCACTGGTGAAATTAACTAAAACAGAGGACAACCACCACAACATTTCCTTGGGAAAAGATGTTTATGTCCAGTACACGGAAACTTGAGAGCAAAAGTTAAATCAGAAACAAAACTGCAGCCCACCAATGAGGAACCCCAAAGAAAGAGGATGGTCCTAATTAATAGTTTTTAACTGGACCAAAAATATAATAAAATTTTATATAATTATTTTCTCAATATTTTGAAACTAAAACCTTATGTTTTTGTAATTTTATTTTTTGCTACATTTTGTAGATAATAATGTTACAATTTCACGCCTAACTCCTAATGACATCTTACATACATTGAACTACTACAATACATTGCAAGCAAACTAAGACCTTATGAGAAAACCAAGAAATATACATGAACTGGAACGGATAAGGGTAGACAAAAATGTTTCCTCTGTCCCTTCTCCTTCCGTCAATGCTTGTCTCTCCTGGTTGACATCTGCTCTGCAGGTTGGCAGTGCTTGACACTAATGCTAGTCCACTAGCCCAGGACTAGTAAAACTTCATGGTGGGCTAGTGAAAATGTGCTCCTACTAGCCCCTAGACTAGTTAGTTTTGTGGAAAAATTTATGTACTACAACTTTATAACTTAGGACGTTTTTGTGGAACGCTTTATCAGGAGCTTGTTTCTAGTATTTTTTAGTAATATAAACCACAGGACTTGCAATGAGTCCATATGATAGGGGTTTGGTACAATCGCCTCGCAAAACAGATGCAATTTTGGAAAAGGCCTTAGGATTGTAGTACAAGTCATTCCTGTAGCATACACAACTGAACATGTTGACTGACAGTTGCCATGAACTAGAACTTCAATGAAGTCATTGATTGCTTAAGTTATTGAATTGATAAAATTGTTCTGGCAGGCTAAGTATCTTGAACGTTTATATTTACTGTTAATATCATTATGAGAGGATAAGATAAAGACATCAGAGTGTTATTCCTTTTTATTTCATTAACAAATAAAGAAGCCTAAGCTGTGTATTACACTATGACAAAACATGATGGTCATTTGAGAACACGAGGGAAATGTAGAAAACACGAGCCGCGGGCGAGTGTTTTCTACATTTCTCGAGTGTTCTCAAATGACCGGAGTGTTTTATCACAGGGTAATACACAACTTAGGCTTCTTCATTTGCTTTAAAATATAGATTTTACGCACGCAAAACAATAAAACACGCTTTTTCTATGTTTTATACTCTGATAAAACATAGGTTTTTGACCAATCAGAGCGTGCGCAGGGTCCTATCTATATTTTAATTTAATATATATTACAGTTTCTTAAAGTGTAACTGGACTAATAACAGGGTGTCTGGGGAGAGGCAGGACACCAGAAGGCTAATGGTTCCTAATTCTCTAGCCTTTTGCAGGAGTATTTTTTCTGGCCTTGTTTTGGACTAGTGGCTTGACTGTCCTTTTGGGCTAGTGATTTACTGTGCTTACTAGCCCACTGCCTAGTATCCAAAAAAG
Organism: Platygyra sinensis; assembly: GCA_019787425.1. NCBI lineage: Eukaryota > Metazoa > Cnidaria > Anthozoa > Scleractinia > Merulinidae > Platygyra > Platygyra sinensis. Next base: position 48,203 of record JAHPZR010017039.1, on the reverse strand, counting down.
TTAGTGTCGAGCACTGGTTGGGGTAGCCTGCGTTGCAGCCGGACGTGTCACGAAATCCCCGGTATAGTCCGTCTGCGCAACGGCTCCCAAAAGCTTGTTCTGATATCCCGCATGGATACACGGATCTGTGTATTCATTTCTGATTGGCTAGTTTCTTACGCGCCTTGTGATTGGTCACACCTTTGCGAAATATTTCACGCAATGCTAAAAATAAATATGATCGCGTGTATATTGTAAGTACTATTTTTCTTTGCATTGTCTGGTTTGTCTGTTTCGTGTATTTATGCTGTCGCTTCATCGAAAAGCGAAACGAAAGAGTATTACCTTTTTGTTACTTCACTCATGTTTATGAAGGGCACTTCATGATTTGTTATGAGGAGGAATATTTAAAGTAGTAGAGCCGTTAGATCGTGCTATGGCAAGAGGTCAAGGTCTGCATGACTTCCGCTGTTATCTGCATGTCGCTTCGTTGAATTTGACACCTCTGTAATTTGCCATGTGTTAGTGAACTGTTTCGGTTCATTTCTATTATGTTGCAAGTTATGTATTGCAAGTATTTGCTTTTGAGGGACAAGTTATAACGTTTACTGTGAACGTGTTGCTTACTTGCATTCTATATTGTTGCACCAGGCCCGGCTGTGATTAGAACTGTTTGCAAGTACAGTTGTCGGCAAATTTACAAAAATAAATTGACCAAGAAATTCGCGAAGCGCGTTTCCTGTTCAGGTAGAAGATTATCAATTTCAAACTGCTCTCTCGCGGCTTTGAACGCTTTTTGCCAACACTCTTCTGTAGTTCCAGACATCTTATTTCCAAATCAAAGTCGGTCAAATGTTCACCAATGTACTTGGGAAAGCTGCACAAATTATTTTTAGCATTACGTGATAGTTGCGTTATCACCTTCGCAAAATTTATCCAATCAGAAAGCGCGTAAGAAACTAGCCAATCAAAACTGGATACACAAACAGCGGGATATCAGAACAAGCTTTTGGGAGCCGTTGCGCAGACGGACTATACTGGCAGTTTTGTCTGTCTGCGACGCAGGCTATGGTTGGGGTTGTTATTTCTGTTGTTTAAACTTGTTGAATTTTTAATGAGTTTGAGAAAGTCTGTTCATAATGAACTAACAAAAGTAAAAAAGAACTGACAGAAAGTGACCTTTTTTATATATGGCTGTGTCTCACCAAATTATAACTGATATATTCCCTGATGCAACTGACATTTCAGCCTTGCAACCAAAAGTTTTAGTTTAATTGCCATAATGATGACTACTTTTTTTGTTTGGACAATCAAAAACAGTTATATTCCTACACATGTCCATTTAGAAAACCTTATTACAGCGCTGATTATATTACCATGAACACCTAAAATATGTCTGGAATGTTTATTGTGTTGTAACCAATCACATGCGAGATCTTCACACCACAGAAACCACAGGCAACGAACCGTTTCCTATCGGCCATGGAACAAATTATTTTTGTTTTGTTTAAGGATACAAACTGTCTTGTTAGGAATTTAAAACACCGTTGTTCCCCAAGATCAGTGCTGAGGACCGCATCCAGGTCATCGTTTGAGTTTAGAAAGAAAAAATTTAGAAGCCAATGCGACGCGACGGCAACCAGCTTTCCATGTAACGACATCACATGAAGATAATAAAAAATCAACAATCATGATTAGCATAATCCTTGCTAATATTTTTTGTAGAACAAGTTTTGATTTGTGTGGGCTAACAATAATTATTGAACCCTCGAACTACTGTGCTGGCAGAAGTTCCTTGATCGCAAGATCGCAAACTAGAAAGACCGCCGAACAAATTTGCGATCAGGCGTAACTAATTATTCCGATTTCGATCGTTACAAAAAGTTTGAAAATTCGCGCGCCAAACTGTCGTGGGCGTCCGCCTGGCACATTGGCTTAATTTACTTCAAAATCACTCAAACCTGTATTCTTCGCTATTATAGCACATACTGTAAATAAATGGGCAGGAAAAGTAATTGCTTACTTGTAAAAAGACTGAATGTTAAAACAAAACGAAAATAATTTGTTCCATGGCCGATAGAAAACCATTCGTTGCTTGTGGTTTCTGTGGTGTGAAGATCTCGCTAGTGATTGGTTACAACACAATAAACATTCCAGACATATTTTAGGTGTTCACGGTAAACAAGTCCATGGTCATAAGACATTCAGTGAAAACTGACATGAAAATGACAAAAAACGCATTGAAGGCTGAGAGTGATTTTCAGTTTCACTTCTTTCAGAAAAATAAAATGAGATGAATGTAAATTCAGTGAAAAAAAATGATCTGCTCTTTCGACAGAAATTCTGGAGGTTTATTCTTAGAAGAAACCTTCCTGTTAGTTCCTTGACTGGTGTTTCGTTTGCTGTGCTTGGCCTTGGAGATTCATCATATCCAAAGTACGAATAACAATTAGCCTTATGTGATGTGCTGGCTTTTAATGCCATCTTGAGATATTTGAAGTACTACTTTCCTTTTGTTTTAGGAAATTATGAAGCTAAATCATAAAGCATGAAAACAGAAACTTTTACCATGCTGTTTTGAAAATTATTAGCCTGCATGTAGGTGAATTAAAAAAATAAGTGCCAAATACTTTTCTGTGAGGTAGTTAGTTTGACCCAAGTACATCATACTTGGCTTACAATCTAAGTTATATACCATATTGGCCCAAAAAGATGGTTGAGTGTTTGAGGTTGCTATAATCAAGTTTGTTGTATGGGAATGTGGGACTGGCTTATTGACAAACTTCCCACCATCTGTTTTTTGTCAGTTCTCTGCCCTTAGACCGATCTGGCAAGGTTAGAGCAGCCGTGGTCTGAAGTTCTCGCTGACATACAGCTGGTCATTAACTTACATTAAGCTTCATCATCAAGACATGTTGCCAGAGATGAAGTTGTTCAAAACTAAATTTATCTGTTTGTCTTGCTCGTGCAGATTTAACTTTATTGCCAAGAAGTTGAACAAGAGGTTGATTCAGCTGGGTGGTACAGAACTCCAATCCCTTGGCCTGGCAGATGACCAACATGAGCTAGGGTATGTTAATTTGGACTTGCACATTCTGCTCTCCCATGATTCTCAAGTGCAGAAGCTAGGTTATTATTTAAAAGGTTCTTTTAAAAACTGTAGGTACTGGTGTACAAATTCTAAAGATTGTTTAAAAGGCTCGTAAATGATTGTTTTTGATGAAAAGATATAGTTGTCTGAATATTAATAGGGTCTACTTTAAGTCTGGTTATAAAATCTATTTGGTTGTTCTTGACTGAGCTACACCTTTTTTTGTTTGGACATAATATAGTTTGCTTCTCTGTTCTTTCATTCTTTTATTCACCCATTGTGCAGTCCCTTTCTCCATCCATCCATTTGTAGGTTTGTTTATTCACTTGTTAATTTGCTTTAAGTAATTAACATTGTCTGTTCTCTTGTCATGAAGTGTTTTTCTTTCCAGTCCAGACGCAGTTGTTGATCCTTGGTTAAAACAACTCTGGGAAAGAGTTTTAAGATTATACCCACTACCACCCGGGAAGGAGATCATCAGTGCCAGTATTAGGTCAGTATAGTTGTCTGAGCATTAATGGAATAGTTTCGTGGGCATGGGGAGACATGGTGGTCTTGTGTTTAGTGCGTTTGACTTCAGAACTTCGGATTGAATGGTCTGTGTTTGAGCCCTGGCCAGGGACAATTGTGTTGTGTTCTTGGGCAAAACACTTGAATCTCACAGTGCCTCTCTCCCAGGGGGGGTACTCAGTATTTCAAGTGACGGGGATGATCGAATGGAGCCAAAAGTCAAGACCCAAAAAAATCCCTAGGGCTTCCAGCAAAACCCAAAAAGATCCCTGGACCAAAAATTAACTCCAAAAAAATCCCATGCCGATTTTGTGGCCCTTAAAAGTTCCAAGTCACAAGCGAACGAAATCAAAAGTTCACTACAGCAAAAGGGAATTCCAGTGACAGTAAAGCCAATTGACTGAATTGAAGCGGTTGAAGTCTTGCGGTACACGGCCGGGCACCACTGGACAATGCAGACTATTGTATAACAGGTGCGATAAACAACAGCAAAACAACTTTGTTTGTACTTTATTCGTAGAACTACGCAGCCAGGGCACTACTGACTCGTTTTAATGCCCCCCAAAAATCCCTCCTCAAATCAAGCTACCCCAAAAAATACTTGCCAAATTTTCGTTCCGAAAAAAATCCCAGAATCGAAAATTTCAAACCCTCAAAAAATCCTTCGATCATCCCTGTCACTTGAAATCTCGAGTACCCCCCTGGGGACTCTCTCCACCCAGGTGTACAAATGGGTACCAGTGAATTTAATACTAGGGGAACCCTCTGATGGACCCTAGAGCATCCCATCCAGGGGGAGAAGAAATATTCCTAGTCACTTCATGCTACTGAAATTGGGATACGCTTGGGCCTGATGGGACCTTTAGTTTGTATACAGTCTTTACCCATCATAGGCATGCAATGCATGCAGAGTGTAAAACTATATACCCCTTAGCACACATATCCACATGCCTAAGAATTGGTAAATTTGCTTTTACAACTAACTCATAGACATGATTTATATCAACTTAGCAGTACCGTGGTTCATGTGGATAAAAATTTTAAGTAATAGTCTCCTGTTGCTCAAACTGGCTTTGTTTATAGTCAGTTGGCATTTACTTGTGAATCTGTTAATTTGCAGACCTCCTCCAAGATTCAAGGTACGGTTTGTAACAGTGATAAGAATGGAACATTACCTAGAAGGGAAACGTTTGAAAGTTCATCCATGGAAAGTCAAGGTAAGCTGACTGATATCCTCTATTTATAATGATTTACTGAAGAGGAATTTACAGATCAAAATGTTTCATTCTAGCAGCCAGGGAACTACAACAACAACAACATTTGTTTGTACTGAATTAATCGATTAAATTAACATAATTAAGAAGTAGCTGGTCACCCAAAACAGTCGGTATAAAGCCAAAACTAGATATTTATAACCAATATAAACACAAGTCAGAAGATAGGTTTAAAATGCAAATTCTGCTTTGATTTTGAGAGTTATTGTATTGACGTACATGTAGTACTAATTGGAAACATGGAAGTGTTTTTGTTTACCCATATTACATTAAATCAGAATCCGATTTCATATTCTAAAGGTGAAGAAAATACTACAATTATTCAAAGCTAATAAGACTAGCTTTGTTACTTGATCTATGATGTTGGAATTTGGAGCAGCTGTAATTTGAATAAGACACTATATCATGGACCCTGTCCCTCAGGGGATGCTCTTGAGACCAGAAAAAAATCCCACATGCATTTCACTTACGAGAAGTTAAAAAAAGTGTTTGTAGGTGGCTAGGACCATGAATAAGCATTGAATTAAGGGAGGTGCCTCTTATCTGACTTTCAATCAAAGCTCAGAACTTCTGTTTAAAAAGTCTTGTTTAGTTGGTATTCATTCAGCAAAAGCAGTTGAAGAAGGGTGTTAGTTTGAAACATTACATTATTACATTACTTACATCATGTACATGTATGTTCAAGCTCTACAAGTCTTAGTGTTTCTTTGCGAGGACAATACTTAATATTAAGGGTACAAAATATTTCAGCTTCGTCAGTCAATTTGTCTTCAAATCCTGTTGTTTTTACTGTGTTACAGTTACCTGCAATTCAACTCCATGCCAAAGACATCCATTTCATGCAAGACTGATATCAAACAGTCGACTGACTACAGCAGCTCACTGGCAGGATTTCAGGCTGGTTCAGTTTGATATCAAAGGCTCAGGCATGAGGTATAATTATCATCTCGACAGTTCATAGAAATTTTAATTATAGGCTCAATTACCAGTCGTTGTTCGGGTAAAGACCAGACATGAGAGAACGGTGGAAATCAAGCCTAAGAAAGTTAATTGATTCTGCAAAATTATCATTTTCAGCAAAAATCAGTCAGTGCAAACTTATTAAAATCTGAATACGAATCTGAAACTGACTGTGTGATGTTAATTCTGCTTGAAGCCAAATGCTCTAACAAGAAACAAGTGAAAGTTTTCTTCCTTGGCATATTGTCGTTGTGCTTGTGCAATTGATAACTCGGTAGAATTTGATCATACGGTCTATGTAGATGCATACGGAATTGGAGGGCTGTAACAGACACAAATCTCAGCTGAGGAAGAGGAAACTACATGAACTGCGATGCTGACGATGTCCTTTTTTGCGGCGGCAGAAAGAGGGAAAGTGAAAATCTGCATATAGTGCAAACATACCACACAAGAAAAGGACAGAAAAGATTCTAAGTGTTAGAAACTCTACAGTAAAGTGTTTTCATGAATTATCACTGCATTTTTCTTGCTAGTCATTCTGCAGGTGATGTCCTGATGGTGCAACCAAGTAATCTAGCTGATGTTGTACAGGAATTCATTGCTCATCTAGCACTGCGAACCAGAAAAGAAGTTCTTTCTCTGAACAGAATGATCCAGGTGAGACTTTTCCTGTTTCCAGGATGTGTTGATTGCCATTATCACCTCCACTGGACGTTGATGTCCTAAACGTCGTTACTGCCTTCCTCATTCGTCATTGTGCTCACCGTGATGGCCATCCATAATATTGTCATCATTCATCATCAATTAGTGTAATCATCATCAGTCTTAAGTTTATAATTTTTGGCGGGGGGGGGGGAGGGGTATCTCCTTATTCAATGTCAATTCAATAGCAGTCACGTAACTTGTAGGAATACCAGTCTGTTACCAACTGTAAAGTAACTAACTTAGCGAATAAACAGCTTTACAGCCCATCAGCCGGCCTTAAAGGAGCTACGTCACAGTTACAGTAAACGGTTCGAAAAGTTTAGCCTAAATTTTTCAATTTCGTTGTTTGAAATTGTAATCCGTGTCAATCTTCTCCATCCTTAACCATCCTTGTCCCTTTATGGTTTATTATTATCTCTTTGGTGTTTTTCTATCTTTGTAAAGTATTATTTTTCCGGTTTCCTTCAAATTAAAGGTAATTTTGTCGATGCTCAAAATAACTCAAAATATCGTGACTGATCTTCTTTAAGTAACACGTAGTTTTCTGTTGGCGTTAAACGGTATGCGTTTGTCACTGTCAGTACATGTATCTATCGACATCACATATCGATGTGATAAAACGTTGCACGGACAGTGCAGGTGTTTAACTTGGTTGTAACTGTCATTTCACAGACATCCCCATTCCTCATCAGCTTCCTCAGCCTTGCTCCATTCAGCATCTTGTGGAACATTATCTCGACATTCAAGGTGTTCCGAGGAAGGTACTTCTTTGAACTTCTTTCGCACTTCACCAGCTCAGAGCTCGAAAAGGAAAAACTACAAGAATTCTGCTCTGCAGACGGACAGGTACTGGTTTACGTTGAATTTTATAAAATCTATCAACTAGTTCTAAATGGCGCTATGATTTGATTTGATGCTTTGGTTAGAACGTAATTCGATCCAAACTCGAGAAAAGTAAGAAACAACAGAGAGGAGAATTTCTTGCCAATTCCTCTCTCACATTTCTTTTTAGATTTTTCCTACCGCCAATCCGACCGACATCCTCCTCTGACCTCATATTTTCGCAACTTACCGTGAAGCTTCAAAAGTAATAACATTCCGCGTTACTCTGGGTTTTAGCAACCTTTTCTTATTGCTACTTTGGGAGAGTCAACCTTCTTTTTTGGAGGGGTGTGCATGTGGGGCGGTGTGAGAGGATGGGTGATTGCAACTTTCAAGTAGACTGAACGCGTACTATTTATGGGCCTATCCTTAATTAAATATAAATGTTTTGAGCTTTAGAAGATAGAAAACGTAAATCTTATTCATCTTAAATCAAAGCAGGGTAATATAAAACAAATGTCATAATTCTAATACTCTCTTTATCTGTTATCTTTAACTTGCTTTATCTGTTATTTCCATTGTTTCTCATTTACTAGAACCTGTGTGATTTTGCTACTTTCGGAGTGTTACTCAAACCTTCAAGGAATCATGGTTTACGTGCAGTTGTCATTACCATACTAGTTTTTACTTTGTTATCATAAGTACATGTACATGTATGTGTTATTTATCGATGGTTTTCGCAAATGCTGATGCCTCATAACATGATGTTATTTGTCACCTTAAATTCTTTCAGGAAGAACTTTATTCGTATTGTTACAGACAAAAAAGAACAACGTTAGAGGTGAGCTGGTGGTGAGCTGGTATTTCGATGAAGTCTTTGCATAAACCAGGCACCTACTGGTCATGCATACAGCGATAAAGAAGGGGAATATTCCTCAACCGTGTGCAGCCTAAGCTCAGTGTAACTGGGAAAGTGTGCTTACAAAGCGACACTCGAGCAGACCAGCCACTGAAAAGGTCATTTAGCCATATGATTTCCTTTCTATAACTGAACTAATTACCCTTTAAAACATAGTGAACTCTACCATACTTTGTTTATAGGTTCTTCAAGATTTTCCTTCTGCCAGTGCAAACATCCCCTTCGAGTATTTGTTTGATTTAATTCCACCGATTCAGCCGCGAGCTTTTTCAATTGCTTCATCGCTGTTGGTGAGTGTGTTCGCAATTTGAATATTGGCTATCATTATATAAAGTAATATATAAAGCTACAATTCATGCTGAGGGCGAAGTAAGTGACGCCCTATTTACGCATTGCGGGCCTAGTGCCTAAATAGGCCTAGTGTGGTATGCAATTGTTTTCCTGAATCTTTAATACGGAGACAGGAACACATAACAAAGTAGGCATGGCTAATCACATTGAACGTTCAAATACAGTAGATGTTCTTTTTCGTGTTTTTTTTTTTAATCATTTATTTAACGTTTTGCCAATCGTGCGCGGTACTTCGCCGTTTCCATGGCATGACGTGGCTACGAGTGTGTTAATTCCCGTCTGGATGTGATGCTAGTCATCGTAGGGTTACCCTCAGCATTTAATTCTCCAGTATCCTTTGCTACACCCGAATGAAGGGAGGCACTGTGAGAGTTAAGTGTCTTACCAGAGAATACAACACATGGCTGCAGGCTAGGGTTCGATGGTCAATAAACCGTACTTAAAGTCTGTATTTGCTGTATATTGGGCAAATTTCAAGAGTACTTTCTGTCTCAGAAACGTTAGAATTGATCTAGTAGTTTCCCAATCCGAGTCTGAGATAACTGAGCAGGGAACCTGTGTTGATGATAACGCTTCCTCGGCAGGCTCACCCAGATGAAATTCAACTACTGGTGGCTGTTGTGAACTACAAAACTAAGCTGGTCAAACCAAGAAGGGGACTTTGTTCAACGTGGCTGGCCTCTCTGGACCCTTCAAACAAGGCTTTACGTGTCCCTGTGTGGGTCAGGAAAGGCACCATATCATTTCCCAGGGCTTTAGATTCACCCATAGTTATGATAGGTCCAGGTAGGCACACGTCTCACACGATATCAGACAAACGCCTTTTTTCGTTTCTGGCGCGTTGGATTTCAATAATGCATGCAAAGAAGCCAAAGCCTTGCATCACACTGCTTGAAGACACTCCGCTGTATTGAGAACAGTTGATCTAAAGGGAATTCCGATTCTCTGTTCTCAATCCCCTATCGTTCTTTGTGACAATTTAATACATGGCTTTGGCTTCTTAGTATGATAAATACAGAGAAAACCTACTCGTCCATCATACGTTCAAAACTTGGTCTAAGCTGCGTTCAAAATTAAAAAGTTTCTTGTCAAACCAGAGCAATTTTGGTCTAAGTTGCTTTTAAAGTTATAAATTTCCTCAGTGTCAAACAGGAACAAACGCTAATTGACTACAAAGAGAAAACACTTTTATTGCCACGGAGAAATGGCAAAGGTGGATTGTAATTGAAATTTATAGCGACTGAACAACAAAGCTTATCGAAAAAGTCGCCGGCGGAAAGCCCTACAGTCTTACTGACGAGATAACAACTAGAAGAGCAGTGCAGTCACTTTATACGCAAAATCTAGATTTTAGATCGCTGGACAGCGACTATCTAGAGAAAAGACATTTATTCCTTGTCACTTATTGGATTGAAGTTGTGTAATACACCGGCCGCATAGTAGGAAGAGTGATACAGTTGTTACGTGTTAATACTAACTACCTTTTTACGTATGGCAACTGTTTTGAATAGCGTAAAATAGAATTTCTAGACCAGACTAGACTTGTTGTATAGATTTAAAGTACCTTTTGAATCTCTTGTCCAGCTGGCCTCCTTCGCAGGCTTTTTTGGGTTTGGTTTATTATCCAAGTTGTCTGAATCATGTAGAAAATCAAGCTGATGCGTGGTGATTTTACTCTAGGTACTGGTTGTGCGCCTTTTAGAAGTTTAATTGAAGAAAGAGTGGCACAGTCTGCCGGGGGTAAGTTGTAGTTTGGCCTTGGGTGAAAGGAAAAGCGAGACATCAACGGGTAAAGTTACAGTTTGGATCACTGTTTGAATAGGTCTAAACCAGATCAGAAAGAGAATATCGAGAAAGTAATCGCGTTTTTGCGCGGGCATTTTGCTTGCCTTTCTTGTCTGCTTATTTCTTCCGTTTTTCTGAAGGAAACTTTTCTCAGCGGGTTTCGACAAATCAAACTGAAATCAGTGTTGTTTTTTTCAGCAATTTTGGAATAAATAAATTTCTCGTACCTGCCATAGGTCACATGATTTGGCTCTGAATTTCTATTGGTTTATAAGCGAATTTCTCTGCGATTCGCTTGTTTTCAGATTGTAACTACATTTTAGCTACTCGGCAATCAGATCTCTTGCAAGGATTTGATTAACCTACGTAGCAGACGTTTCCATTCCATCATGAGAGCACATTTATATACACACTTACAATGCCATGCAAGACATCCTTGCGAACACGACTATCCGGCTCAAGTTCTGCATCTGATATGATCAAATTGCAAATGTCACTATCACACATTGCATTATAATGAGTTATACAAGAAATATCCAACCTTTGCAATTCAGTTTCTGATGTAAATTGCCTGAAATGACATTCTGCTAATAAAAATATCTGCTGAGCAGGTTGAGTGATTATCCAGAGTCCACCACAGTTCAAAACTGACACAAGCTTCTGACTAGAATCAGATGACTGCTTTCAGTAAAGTGTTTTTGTTGCTTCGAGTATGCCAAAAAATAGTCAGCAATTTTGGTTACCAGTAGTGTTGCTGCATTCCAGAAAGTCCCGGCACTGCCTTCAGAGAATTAATTTTTATCTTCTTTTAGCTATGAATAATTGCTACACTCCATCCTCAAACTTTCTACAAAAACTTTATTTTCCTTTACATTACGGACAGCATGACCGACTATTTCTACTAGAACACTTGGGCTTAACTATTAAACTTGCTGCAATCCTTCCTATTGATTGTTGTGTTTCACAGCCCTGTCTCTCATAACCTCCTCTGGTTTTACACTTCTTTCCACAGTCAAAACAAATAATTTCTTGACGCTGAGCCTACAAAGACATAAAAAATGATAACTGTAAAACAAAGAGACTAATAAATGGTTAAAACATCAAAAATTCAAAGGGGAAATTGTACGAACGCTGTTTTCGATCGAGTATTGTAAAGGAAGCTCTTTAACTAAATAACAAGGTTTACCCTCAAAATAATATATAAACAAATCACTACATCTCGGAGCTTTGAGCTTTCTCGAAGCTTTTATATAAGTATTCCTTGTTTCAATAGAGTCCTAGAGGAGATTTTCATCGAAGGAAAGCGATATATACGCTTAATATTTGCTGTGAGCGTTTGTTAGATTTCGTTTGTTTACACGAGTCGAGCAGACTATGCATAGCAAATTTAATTTATTTATTTATTTATTTATTACAATTTCAGCAAGGGAATACATGGGTGGAATGAAAATAGAGTAAAAATGCCAGGGAGGGTCTATAAAAGGGTCTGAGACCCCATACAAGATAGACCACCCTATTTACTATTGTATAATAATCACACTACAATAGGGAAGTAACACTAATCCAATAAAAACTTTGAAAATTACTATAAAATACGATAGTAAATAGGATCACCGAAACAATAAAATGAAATGACATTAACAATCACAGACTTCTGATCAGGATATCCCTGACACTCTTCTTAAAAATTTCAACACTATGTGCCCGACGAACTGAGTGTGGCAGAGAATTCCACATGTCTACGATCCTGTTGAAATAACTATATTTAAAAATGTTCGTTCTTGCATAGTTTTTCTTAAGTGTACAGTCATCCTTCCTTCGTAGCGTGTAATGATCAGATTCTTTAAAAAACTGGACATAATTGGACAAGTCAATGTCTATATGGCCATTCAAGGCTTTATACAAAAATAAAACATCAAATAAAAATCTTCTTTGTTCTAAGGATAGTAAGTTAAGTTTTTCTCTTCGTTGCTGGTATTCATCAGTAGTCTTCAGAATTAGCTTAGTTGCTCTTCGCTGAATTCGTTCCAACTTCGTTATATTACTAGCTTGATATGGGGACCATACCACAGAGCAAAATTCCAGTTGAGATCTAACTAGAGCAAGGTAAAGGGTTCTTAGAGTAGAAACATCTTCAAGTCCTCTACAAGTTCTTTTAATAAGTCCCAGGATCCTATTGGCCTTGCTTGAACAGTAATGCGAAATTTCGACTCAGAATAACCACTTTTTCAACTTACATTTCTAACTATGCCCACACATTGATCTTCTACTTCTTCAGTGTCTTCCAAAACGTCCAAAATGGCTTTAAAATCGTCTCCACACTGAAGCAGACCAATTCTGTCCGCCATCTTGAATAAACTTGTGCACGGTCAGAGTCACGTGACGGGTCTGTTCGACATCGGACACCGCTTAACCCTTTGAAGTTTGCCGAGTTTCATAACCATTCCCCTCTACTAACTATGATTCCATTTTCCTTGATATTCTCGATGTCTTACATCTTGCAGACTGTGTGTTGTTCTTCGGCTGTAGGAATAGCAAGAAAGATTTCTTTTTCCGAGAGCAGTGGCGTCCTCTTGTCGAAAGTGGCAGTTTAAAGCTGTTTACTGCTTTTTCAAGAGACCAGGTACACATCACAGTTGTCTACTGCTTTTTTCCAGAGATATGGAACTTACCACACCCGAGTGTCGATGACGACCTTTAGTTTGAGCAGGAAAGGGTTGTTGTTCAAATTGGTGCTCATGATCTTTCTCATTGTTTCTATGTGTTTATACAGGTGTTTGGCTTTGCTACGCAGTAACTGTTTTTCTCTCTTACAACAGGAAGATAAGATCTACGTTCAGCATAAGTTATTGGACAACAGCTCTCTTATCTGGGATCTTCTGACTCACAAACAAGGATGGTTTTATATCGCAGGGTATGATGAGTGGTCACTATCGCATGGTTTCAACATAGCTTGTGCGGCAGTCGCTATTTTTCTTTCCCAATCTCGCGAGAGGTGAACGAAAAGCCTGGGAGCCAAGCAATGGCTTGAGGCGCGCAAGTGAGGAAAAAAAAGCAAGAAGGCATTCCTTCCCCTTCTATTTGGTGGCATTTTGTGCATTAAGACTTCCCGTACCTCCCAAGCTTTTCGTTCCTGAACTCTCGCGGTCGTCGGAAGGAGATGACTGCTACGAAGGATAGGGACCATCAGTGATATAAGTGTTTTTGTATTTAATCCTTTTACGAAGGAGAACCGTATTTCCATTTCGTATGTCGTCAGCCTTTCAGTATGTGGCGAAGAAAGAGCTTCCCAAAGCAACCAGAAGCGTAACACGTACATACCATGCCATTGAGGTGTAATAAAGGAGGCACGTGCCATATAAGTTTGAAGCGGAAGTTATATTGGAGGAATGCTCAGTTATTTTTTCTCGCGAGTTATTTTAAAAGCCTTTTGTGTACGTCGACGACTTTTTATTCTTTAACCTTACTTTTTTTGTAGAAATTCGCAAAGAATGCCTACTGATGTCACTGAAGCACTACTTCAAATATTCATGAAAGAGGGGAAAATGGAGAGAACCAAAGCGGAAGAATTTCTTAGAACATTAGAAAGTAAAAGACATTTTCAGAGCGAAACCTGGTCATGACACACACACACATAGATGATAAGAAAATAATGATGGACTATAAACTGCAGGGGTAAGTCCCTTGGTATTTGGTGACCATCACGCGAAAACTCTACCTGATTGTGAACCCAAGGCGACATACAGAGCTGGACAAGTTCGAATCCAGAGCGTAGGGTTGCGTGACAAACTGGACCGGACTGGACAAGTTTCTTTTAGTGTTTACACAAGGGAAATCATTGCACAGAGACAAAGTTTGGGCGAAAATTATCGTTTAGTTTGCTTTCCATCTGGAGCTTTTTCAACAGGAGATTGAAACTGCATAATTCATTAGGCGTAAAGCATTGAATTAAATTAGCTCCGTTAGGGGTCTATAAGTTATTGTGGAATTCTGACTCAATAAAAATGTGCGGTGTTTACTTCTCGTTATTTTCATTTTCGATAGCACTTTATTCACGTAGGGGATCTGTCCCCGGGACTTTTTGCAAGAAGACAATTCTATAGAAGACCCTGTAGGATAAATCTGCATTTTTCGGTCTTGTTGACATTATTGAAGTCTTTCATAGAAACATCCCTTTTCACGGTTAGTTTTTCTCATTTGCATTACAATGTAATTCAGGCGAAAACTGCAAAATAGCCCGAAATTGCCTCACATACATGCCAGATTTTTTTATTGTAATGCAGATGAGCAGAGCTAACCGTGAAAAGGGCTATTGGAAACAAACGGAAACTCGGATGATTTTCCCGATTTGATTTTATACGTACATGGAGTCATACGACTTTTAGGATTAATAAAAATGTATGTATGAATTGAGTGGGGACCGTATCTTAGATTTGGAAATTTACTCTCAAAAGCATGAACCGCAATATTTAAATTTTCCCTTGTAAAACCTGTAAAACCGGTTCGCATTTGATATCGTGACGCAAGTGCAAGATCTATTTTTGGCGCGGGAATTTTCCCGTCAGCTTACATAACATCATGTCCACATCCGGTGCTTTTCGGAGAAAAGTGAGAACATATATATTGTTTTGTCTGCACTTTCTGAGAAGCAGCGACGAGTTGATTGTTTCGCTTTGACTGTGTTCGCGAAGAAACATTTATCAGTACAGTAACTCAAGCGCTATCAAGGGTGAGCTAATGAATTGCAGAGAGGATGAAGTGTCCTAGCTGTGGAAACACAGACTTGCTTCCTAAGTTTAAGTGTTGTCCAGAATGCGGTTCTCCTCTTCCACGCGTTCAAAATATTCCGCGCAAGATAGAGCATGGCGAACATGGAGTCGAAACAACACTACTGCAGCAAAGTGTTGCATCGACAAGTAAAAACGGTGATCTTGGACTAGATGAAAGGTCAACTCAAGGTAAATTCAATTTTAAACTTTCTTGGATTTTATTATTCATGGCTGTTGAGAATTCAATTGTTTCATAAAAACTTAATTAACTCCTCCCAAATGAGGTTCGATATGATTTCTCTGATATCTCTTAACTTACGTTTCCGATTCTTCCGATTTCTCGAATAAAGATGATTTTTAAGTCGCCTTTAGGTCTCCATAATTCAGGTTTTATTTGAGCTTCGAGCTTAGCGCCCGGACATTAAATTAGTAGGCTGAATGCTTTGTTCAGCCGGTATAACGTAGACTGGACCCTTATTTCACGGATTTAACGTTTGTTGTCATCGCTTTTTGCTATAAAAAGAGATCGAGCGTGGTCATGCAGCAGTATTCCCTGTGTTAGTACCGGGTCTTCAAAAACGGATAGTTTTTAAGAGAAAAACCAAGTGCTATTTCCGTGTCATGCGTTATATGAGACGCGTACGTCTCCAACACATTTATTTCACAGAGTGCATTGTGTCGTCATGACCGAGAAATAATGATATGCGAAAATAGAGACTACAATACATCGCTTACGTGACGGGATATAAGAGGTGCACTCTCGTTTGCAGAACATACATACTGCTTAATGAGTTGAGCTCCAAAAATTTTTGTATGAACACTGGGCTTTTCCATAACTTTTGAAGCTTGGGGATTGTGATCTGTATTTTTTCTGTCTACTAACGTTTGTGAGCCTTTAGGGCAGGGACTCTTGGTAATGATTGATACTGGTGAGGGTGCTTTACTGTAAAGGTTTTGCTTAAAGAAGGCACACAGCCCAGTTCACCAGCCCCATCCCAAGTAAAGACCACCTAAGAGGTGCTAAGGTGCTGTTTTGTGGGCATGGCTTGAATTTTTTTTTTATGTGCCAGTTCTAAAGCAACAAATTATTTCATGAACCTCCATATGGTGGGCTTTAAGTGGTATGCAGCTTGTAAGGTGACTTGCCTTGGGTTGGTGGCATGCAGTTATTAAAACTCAGTCAAAAGTGTTAAATTCAGTTTTACTAGTAAGGGAGTTCTCAGGGGCTCCATTTTCATGAGAAATTAATCATGAAATGGCTTGTTAAATATGTAAGTAATTCAGTAATTCAGTTGGCTCATTAATAATAATAATAATAATAATAATAATAATAATAATAACAATAACAATAACAATAACAATAATAACAACAACAACAATAACAATAACAATAACAATAGCAATAGCAATAGCAATAGCAATAGCAATAGTAATAGTAATAGTAATAGTAATAGTAATAGTAATAGTAATAGTAATAGCAATAGCAATAGCAACAGTAATAATAATAATAATTTATTCCAGTGCATTGCATCAAAAATCTAAATGCTCTTACAAAAAACAATAATAATGGATCAAGGGTCCTTTAGAATAATTAATTACAATGTAGAAACAAAACAATAGAAGGCAAATACAGACCTCTCAATACTAACTGTTTTTGGGAATCTCAGTTTTCCGTAAGATCTCAAGCCCCATTCCCAAGTACTCTCATAACTCCTCCTGGTCTACCAGTGGGGGTGGGAAGAAGGACAAGTTTAAAGACCCCCTGGTCTTGTAGCATGCCTCTAAATTCTCCCAGCAAATTAATAAGATCCAGAATGCAAGTTTTTGTTACACATCTTTTTATTCTTTCCATTTGGCAGTTTGTCTTGAACTTGGTTGAACTTAGAAAAGCTGATTGTATGGTTGGGGTTAACTATTATGTATTTTCCAATATTTCGTCAGGCACAGCCTGACTTCTTCAGGGAATGTCAACAACTGAGAAAAGACATTACAATTTAAACAACCAAGATAAATGCCTATATAGTATTACAATAAAAAGTGGACTGTTGAAGTAAACTAATAACTGACAAAATAATTGAATGGAATATAATACATAAAGCATAAGAGGTTTAAACATAAGATTAAATTTCTTCTTGTTGTCTTGACATCTCTTTTTTGTGACTTATGCAGCTGTGACATCAGACAGCTACAAAATCATCTCAGTACAGTAGTGTTGTTATCTTTGCTAGGGATAATAAACTCACAAATGATGTTAAACTTAAGATCTTTAATCGCAAAGGCTGGCCCCACACAATCTAACAGACTAAATCGTTCATTGAGACAACCCAACACATGTAATTAAACCATTTTTATTGCCATTCGAAATCACGTGATATAGGAGCGAATGCGTGACAAATGATTGAGTTTACAAATCTTGAGAAATGTGAATAGTGGAGTTAACTATGAATTAGTTAATTTGTGTTTCTAAGCAGAAAACAATAAAAATAGATTAAATTAACGTTACCAAACTTTTGGTTGTGTGTTGTTATGTGAATGTACCAGTACAACAGCTGACCAGTGAGAGAATGTTCTAGTAACTTGCCGGAACAATGGAACGTTGGCGAATCAAAAACGAAAGCGGAAAACCACAAGGCTCACTACTACGCCCCTGCAAAATTTTGACCGAGATCTCGCCGAGAATCTCGACGAGTTTTTGGCCGGCGAGATTGCCGAGATCTCGCCGAGATCTTGGCGAGATCTCAAAATCTCGGCGGCCAAAAACTCGCCGAGATTCTCGCCGAGATCTCGGCGAGATCTCAAAATCTCGTCGAGATTCTCGCCGAGATCTTGGCGAGATCTCAAAATCTCGGCGGCCAAAAACTCGCCGAGAATCTCGCCGAGATCTCAAAATCTCGTCGAGATTCTCGCCGAGATCTTGGCGAGATCTCAGGATCGCGGCGGCCAAAAACTCGCCGAGATTCTCGCGGAGATCTCAAAATCTCGGCGGCCAAAAACTCTCACCGAGAAAACTGGAAGATATTTTAAAATGTCATTACACTCAGATCCAGGTAAGCTAATCATAAATTCGTTGAGTGAATTAGTTTCTAGCAGACAAAACAAACACACTGAAATACGACTCCTGACTACATGTCAAAAACAAGCAGATTTATTGACAGATAAGAGGGTCCGTCAAGTACAGTTCAAAAAAACTTAACAGTTTCAGACACGTCCACCTTCAGTTGACATTTAGCTACCTTTAATGAGAGGAAAATCGTTTTTGCTGAAACTAAAAATAGAGGAGAACTAACCTTTATACTCGGGTCGACTCACGTCCTTTACCTCGTGCGTGCAAACAAGAATAATTAACCTCAGATGTACTACATCTGTCAGCCGCAAAGAAGCGAAGAAAATTCGTTTGGCTTGACTATACAACCTCATCTCAAGCGAATGTCATGAAAAGGTTCATCTTCATCAACTGCTCAAGTTTTGCACTTTGCTAAAGAGATACCAAAAGTCATTATCTTCATCAGACATGACGTCATCATTTCTAAAAGAGATACCAAAGTCATTATCTTCATCAGACATGAGAGGGAGTAAATTAATATCTGTTTACAAGTTTTCAGCTTAATATCTTGCTTCGTCTGTCGTCTAACAACAGGGACATTTTAAATTTCAGAGTTATGGCTGTGCGTGACATAAAGCTATGAAGGTGTTTGTCAAAAAAAATACATCAGTACTTATCCCGGGATTTTCAGCCTTTTTAGAAGTTTAAGTGTTAGGAAAAGTGTTTATTGAAATGCTTGCTTGATCAGTTCAGTCGCCTAGTTAGCCAAAGTAAGTTCCCGATGTTTACACTATTTTCTGGCCGCCATGTTGGTGGCCCTTGGAGGTACACCAACATGGCGGGTTTTGGTAAAAGCAGGCCCGCGGCCCGCGAAAGCCCGCGACGGCCTGGCCGCGCGGTGGCCCGGTGACCCAGTCCTGATTTTCCATAGTTTTTTTGTCCAGATTTTAAATCCACGTACGTGCATGCACAGATCTACATCGGGTTTGGGCGTGCAAAATGGACGACGGTGAGTTTGAATTCGTTTACCATTTTAACTAGCAGTTTTCATTGGAAAATGAAGTGCTGCGAGTGAAGGTTATTTGGAACATGTTTTTATGACATTTAGGAAGTATTGTAGAGGGATGAGTCAACATGAGCTACTAGATTAGAGTATTTTGCCAAAGGCTAATAAGCTTAAAAACTTTTCTGTTTCAAAACAGGTACTGAGGTCGACACAATAAACTGTTCACTCATGTTTACGGCCGTTGACCGCGACCGCATCACATCACGATTATTTATGACAACAAGATATTTTGTGCCACGCTATTTTGACGAAACTGCTTGTTGGATGTTTAAATGCCCCTTGAAAATCGTTTTACGTTACAGCGGTTATCAATCACACGCGACCTTCAGCGCAAAAAAGTCTGGACAAAACCTAAGTTTTGGTGGACGTCAATCATCTCCGCCTACTTGCCGACTGTATACAAAATTTACCTGAAAAAGTGAAACCTTGCAGCGGTTCCTTTGTAAAATTTATCATTTTACTTTCGGCATGTAACGCTAGCTCACTAACTTTCTAACAACATCCTTGAAATCTATAAATGAAAACGTTCGTCGGGTTTTTCAACGGCCATTCGCATGCATGAATGAACCCGAGAGTAAGCAAATTATTCTACACGCAAACAAATTATTTCTGCACGTATTTTTCTTGGGGCTACCGACTGAACAAAACTTCATTCCTAACTAATAACTCATAACCTTATTATAAGGTTTTTAGGACGTTTAATAAGTCTTGTTCAGTCCGTAGCTCCAAGACGAACACGTGCAGAAATTTAACAAATTGACGTCAGTTTTTTATGCGTCTGTCCTGTTATTGATCATGAATTTCGTCATAACATTGTCAAAGTAGCTGTGGATCCACGAGGCGATAGCCGAGTGGATCCGCAGACTACTTTGACAATGTTATGACGAAATTCATTGTCAACAACAGGACAGACGCATTAAAAATTGACATCAATTTGTTTTTTACGATAACAAATTGTCGCATTACTCGCTCTCGCTCGCTGACGCGTCGTATGAATTTCAAATTCATGTGTCTGTCTGCATATGGACAATAACATTTAACCAATGAGCGCGCGTGAATTTCTGCAGTTATCGTAAAAAACTTGTTTGCGTGTAGATTTCTCGTTCTCGGGTTCATTCATGCATGCGAATGAGATGATTCTGACGTCCACCAAAATTCTGGTTAAGACTGTTTTTGCGCTGAAGGTCGCGTAAAGGGTTTCAAACTTCCAAGATATGCTTCGAATATTCTGAGAAACCAATCGGCTTTAGTCATAGGAATTTGTACAACCTTCACTTACCTTCAAACTCTTCGCCCGCGAAAACGTGGCTTTCTACACGAAACAGGATTTTCTCCTCTACATCGATACCACTTAGATGGTGGAAGTTCTTCAGATTCGAAAGAGCCTTGATTTCGATTACTTAAAATCGAGGCCAATGCGGTGATATACTAGTCTGAATTTCAGCCGTCTCTTCCCTTTACCCCGCTGAAATTCAGACTAGTGATATACATACATCCAAAATTTTTCAAACGAATTTGGCTTTTGGCGCAGGGGAGCCAGGCTAGTCACGTACGCCACTGAAATTAGTCTGCTGCGAAGCCTGGTGGCTTCGCAGCAACAATAATCATTTCAATCCTTTTCGATCCTTTTGTTGCATGTTCCTAAGTGAAAAAACGTTGCCATTTTCTGTTTATTCGTGTGTTTACAGACTTAACATAACCCGAAAGAGACGAAGTCCATTCTCAACGATACAAGTTACTTTCAAACCACACTTTGAGATTGAAAATTTCATCAGCTTGAACTGCGAATTAACACCGAGTTTATGATATTTTCATTTTTAAAGTATGGTTTGAAAATAGCTTACATCGTTCGATAATGAAGGTCTTCTATTGTGCTATCGATTTTTGTAAAAAGACGATTGAACAGAAAACGAAAACGTTTTTATCTCAACAACATGCAACAAACAGAAACAAGGATTCAAATGACTAATGGTAAACGAATTCAAACTCACCGACGTCCATTTCGATGCCGATCTGTGGATGCGATGCGCGTGGATTTACCGCTAGACAAAAAATAGGTACGCAATGCGTACGTGTGTCTGCTATTTGGAAATTCAACAATCACATGGGAAACAAGGCAACGCACGCTTCGCGAACGAAGGACATTTGCGTTTTGTCTCCGTAGCTTTTGGATTTAAACTGTAGACGTTGGAAAACCAGGTACATGAGTGAGCATTTTTTTAAAGTTTGTCATGAATTTCTTAAAAGGTGTTGTCTCAATATTGTTGTTGGTGGATGTTGTGCTAAATAATATGGCTCTATCAAAGTTCCCAGCAAAATTTTCATGAGATTCTATAATATGAATTGCTACATTTTGACAGTCTGCAACTGCTTGTACAAACAGCGCATCACACCATGTACCGTGAATTGACATATTATTCCTAGATTCATTCCATGAATTCTCAGTAGTGCTTTCAATAAAACGTTCAGGGTTATTGCTAAGGTATTGAACACCAGCTTGCCTAATGAGCTTGTGATGATTGGGATCACCATAAAACTGATGAGAAACTGCTCGGAAAAAAAACAGTCGCCTTCACCACCAAC
Source organism: Platygyra sinensis (assembly GCA_019787425.1). Lineage (NCBI taxonomy): Eukaryota > Metazoa > Cnidaria > Anthozoa > Scleractinia > Merulinidae > Platygyra > Platygyra sinensis. The sequence continues at coordinate 26,346 of JAHPZR010017039.1, read as the reverse complement.
ATCAACAGGTCTCAATCCTAGCTAATGTAACTGCATGTTTAACAACATAGTGGAGCCAACTGTCAATATAGTTTGACCGTTTCAATTCTGTTCAGGGCCTGGATTTAACTCGATATCACCAGATGTCAAAGGCTTCATTCTTGAGACACTGTCTTTTGGTACTGCTGGTTGATTTTGTTATTTTGTGATTATTTAAGCAAGAACTACCCCTGCAAAATTTTGACCGAGATCTCGGCGAGATATCAAAATCTCGCCGAGATTCTCGCCGACATCTTGGCGAGATCTCAAAATCTCGGCGGCCAAAAAACTCGCCGAGAATCTCGTCGAGATTCTCGCCGAGATCCTGGCGAGATCTCAGGATCTCGGCGGCCAAAAACTCGCCGAGATTCTCGCCGAGATCTCAAAATCTCGGCGGTCAAAAACTCGCCGAGATCTCAAAATCTCGGCGGCCAAAAAACTCACCGAGAATCTCGGCAAGATTTCAAGTAAGATCTCGGCGAGATCTCAAAGTCTCGCCGGTCAAAAACTTGCCGAGAATCTCGGCGAGACTCGCCGAGATTTCAAAATCTTGGAGGCCAAAACATCTCACCGAGAAAACTGGAAGATATTTTAAAATGTCATTACACTCAGATCCAGGTAAGCTAATCATAAATTCGTTGAGTGAATTAGTTTCTAGCAGACAAAACAAACACACTGAAATACGACTCCTGACTACATGTCAAAAACAAGCAGATTTATTGACAGATAAGAGGGTCCGTCACGTACAGTTCAAAATCAGACACGTCCACCTTCAGTTGACAATTAGCTACCTTTAATGAGAGGAAAATCGTTTTTGCTGAAATTAAAAATACAGGAGAACTAACCTTTATCCTCGGGTCGACTCACGTCCTTTACTTCGTTCATGCAAACAAGAATAATTAACCTCAGATACTACATCTGTCAGCCGCAAAGAAGCGAAGAAAATTCGTTTGGCTTGACTACAACCTCAACTCAAAGCGAATGTCATGAAAAGGTTCATCTTCATCAACTGCTCAAGTTTTGCACTTTGCTAAAAACTGCTAAAGATTGTTCCGTGTACACAGACTTCAGTCGTTGCAGGTCTTGAAAAAAACGGTTGTACAAGATGTTTACGAATCCTCTTGAGATTGCTCACATTCGCGATGAAAACGTAAGAAATTAGTTAAACCGTATTTCCTTTTCTTGAACAAAGCAGCTCATTTCATCGTAATCAAGTCCTTTGCACTTTCAAAAACATCTAACAAACAAATTTCCCACGGCAAGAACTGAAGCCAACTCTCCTGTCGAAGGATTGCGTGTACTTTACCCCACGTGACTTAAGACATCCAATCACAGTGCCTAGTTAACGATCTTGGCGGGAAGCCTTCCCGCGTCTACTCTGTCTGCCGCCGGCGCTGCTCAAGGAAAAGTGAAAAAAAAAAAAAAAAAACAAAGTCTACCTCTACAAAGCCAAATTTGAAAAGTATTTTTTTTAAACAATTGATGGTCATTGAGTAGCTCAAAGGTAAGTCTGCTCCAACGTCTAAAAGAGAGAACAAAATTTCAATACGAGCAACAAAACTCTTTTAAAAAGCGATCAGCACGCGTCTCTTCGTCGCCATAATTAAGTCAGATCGCTCCATTCAACTTTGTTAAATAAAATATTTTGGTAAATAAAAACCCATCCATGTCTGAGCGTCTTTACTTCAATTTGGGCTTCCCGCATTTGAAATCGAACCGAAAAACAGAAAGCTAATGGTCAACCACAAAGCAGTTAAATTCAACGGAGAAAAATTATTCATTTCATCTGGGAATGATTGGGTAAATATTTTGGTAAGTTTGTGTATTTCAAAATCTCGGACTGAGATACAGAAAGAGTCGAGCTTCACGGCGAGATCTTGCCGATCTCGGCGAGATGTAGAAAATCAGAAAATCTCGCCGCGAACTCGACCGAGATTAGAGAAACCCAGAAACATCATGGCGAGATCTCCGCAATCACGGCGAGATGGAGGAGATCTCGCCGAGATTCAGAAACTCACAAGCATCATGGCGAGATCTGTACAAATCTCGGCGAGATCTTGGTAATCTCGGCGAGATGGAGGATATCTCGCCGCGATCTCGCCGAGATTTAAAATCTCGCAAACATCATGGCGAGATCTCTACAAATCTCGGCGAGATCTTGGTAATCTCGGCGAGATGGAGGAGATCTCGCCGAGATTTAGAATCTCGCAAACACATCATGGCGAGATCTCTACAATAGGCCTTTTGCAACAGTTGGTCACGTGACGTGCTTTTCAAGAACACACTGATTAATCATTGGTAATGCATAATGTTATAAGAAATGGAAAGAACAGTTCCAAATAAGCTTACATGCAAATTTTCAGGTTTATATCTTTTAAGGGGGAATTTTTATGGACGTTAAAAATTAGAAGGATTTGTATGAAAAGAAGTCCCTTTGCCCACCAGTCACGCTCCAGTGGTTTTCCATACAAATCCTTGTAATTTTGCAAGTTTTCAAGCTGCCATAAAATCTTTGCCTTTCGGTGTAAGGGCCTAGAAATTTCCATTTTTCCTAATATTTTACCCCTCTTTCTATCTCCAATGGTTATATGCCGGCAGCTTCTTTTGGTAGTGATTAATAACAGAAAAGGTTTCTGGAGGGCAAAGCTTCCTCGCTTCCATACAAAACCTTCTAATTTTTGCAATATTCAAATCGTCATTAAATCTCAACCTTATACGGCATTGGTCTGAAAACTGGTGTCTTGGTTATTTAAAACATGCTCTTTCCAGCTCTGAAATTCATTTTGCTGTAGCTTAAAATTTAGAAATTATCGGTCACGTGACCAACTGTTGCAAAAGGCCTATAGGGAGCTTAAGCACGAGGACATTTAAGGCGACGCCGCCGTCATTTGAGCGGCTGAGACTGGGACGAGGTCTATTGCGCATGACATACCCAGGATTACCGACGTTGTGCTGCCGGCGACGACGCGAGTTGAGTGGATTTGGCGGCGTAGTGAAAGTCGTGAGTGTTTTAAGCGGATCTTAACGATTTTATCGTTTGTTCTCCTTCCTCTTCTGGTTGATCGATTTCAATCGATGCTCCACTTATTTTTTTGGATAGGTTAAGCTTAATTGCTTTGATTGATCAGGCTGAAATAACCACTGAGCCATGCAGACGCAAGTGCAACCAACCCGTTGGGCCTAAATCCCTCAAATCGTAAGTTAAATTTTATTTCTGTGACAAATAAAGGATGTTTCACACGTATGGCATTTTCTTACTCCAAATTTGGTCTTGCATTCATCGTCGTAAGTTCATTTCATCCAAGTCGAAACGAATGCTTTCGTAAGCAAAATCTGGATAAATTTCGTGAAGATAACAACTCGTACAAGATTATATAATCTTCATCAGAAATAAGACTGGCATCGTAGTAAGAGAAGAATCTGACAAAACTCTTTAAAACGTGCCATAACAGACTCAAAGGGATCAAATAGGCTAAGATCTGAGAATGGAGGACGCCGAGTCGTGTAGCACCAGTGCTTAAGGTTATTCCTCACAATTGCACTGCGCATCCTTTCTGCGCATAATTTATGGCGTCATTCAGCGCGCTCTCGTGCACGTGCACACTGAAAACATGGCGGATTTGCCTTGATATTGCGCTCTTTCAGTTGAAAAATGGCTATAGCTCACCAACGAGCATGGGCACCCCAATTTTTTTTCCTGTCATTGTAATCAACTTATCATAAACTTTGCTTGAGGAAAGACTGATCTGATTTCTATTGCTGAAAATTAAACAAATAGCGAAAATAGCACGTAAACTGTGGTCTTTTCTATTTTGCCCTATTTGTAACCATGTTACGAAATTTGGTTGAAATTTTAATCATGGATTCAGCTTTCTGTCTAAATCAAACTTAAAACGTTTATTTGTGTCCGATACAAGCATTGACTCCAGTTTAATGCGTGTTCTCATGAGTCTCGGTCACAAAAATTTACAATTATTACTGGGAATGCGTTCTTGTAATAAGCGTTAAATAATGCCAAAATGGGTCATTTTTCAATGCCCCAGTGCTCCTTAATGAGTATGGGGACCCCCCTTTTTTATTTCAAAATTGAAGTTCTCATATGATAAATATTCAGTGGGCAAAGTTTGAACGAAAATCTATTGTCAGTTTTATTTCAGGGGAATTACCTTAAGGTGGCTCAATAGGGTTTTAAGAGCGCGCGCTCCGATGATGCGAGCTTTAGCAATGTGCGCGCGCTAGCTGACGCAAGCTCAAGCAAAGTTTATGATAAGTTGATTACAATGACAGGAAAAAAAATTGGGGTGCCCATGCTCGTTGGTGAGCTATAGCCATTTTTCAACTGAAAGAGCGCAATATCAAGGCAAATCCGCCATGTTTTCAGTGTGCACGTGCACGAGAGCGCGCTGAATGACGCCATAAATTATGCGCAGAAAGGATGCGCAGTGCAATTGTGAGGAATAACCTTAAGCACTGGTGCTACACGACTCGGCGTCCTCCATTCTCAGATCTTAGCCTATTTGATCCCTTTGAGTCTGTTATGGCACGTTTTAAAGAGTTTTGTCAGATTCTTCTCTTACTACGATGCCAGTCTTATTTCTGATGAAGATTATATAATCTTGTACGAGTTGTTATCTTCACGAAATTTATCCAGATTTTGCTTACGAAAGCATTCGTTTCGACTTGGATGAAATGAACTTACGACGATGAATGCAAGACCAAATTTGGAGTAAGAAAATGCCATACGTGTGAAACATCCTTTATTTGTCACAGAAATAAAATTTAACTTACGATTTGAGGGATTTAGGCCCAACGGGTTGGTTGCACTTGCGTCTGCATGGCTCAGTGGTTATTTCAGCCTGATCAATCAAAGCAATTAAGCTTAACCTATCCAAAAAAATAAGTGGAGCATCGATTGAAATCGATCAACCAGAAGAGGAAGGAGAACAAACGATAAAATCGTTAAGATCCGCTTAAAACACTCACGACTTTCACTACGCCGCCAAATCCACTCAACTCGCGTCGTCGCCGGCAGCACAACGTCGGTAATCCTGGGTATGTCATGCGCAATAGACCTCGTCCCAGTCTCAGCCGCTCAAATGACGGCGGCGTCGCCTTAAATGTCCTCGTGCTTAAGCTCCCTATAGGCCTTTTGCAACAGTTGGTCACGTGACCGATAATTTCTAAATTTTAAGCTACAGCAAAATGAATTTCAGAGCTGGAAAGAGCATGTTTTAAATAACCAAGACACCAGTTTTCAGACCAATGCCGTATAAGGTTGAGATTTAATGACGATTTGAATATTGCAAAAATTAGAAGGTTTTGTATGGAAGCGAGGAAGCTTTGCCCTCCAGAAACCTTTTCTGTTATTAATCACTACCAAAAGAAGCTGCCGGCATATAACCATTGGAGATAGAAAGAGGGGTAAAATATTAGGAAAAATGGAAATTTCTAGGCCCTTACACCGAAAGGCAAAGATTTTATGGCAGCTTGAAAACTTGCAAAATTACAAGGATTTGTATGGAAAACCACTGGAGCGTGACTGGTGGGCAAAGGGACTTCTTTTCATACAAATCCTTCTAATTTTTAACGTCCATAAAAATTCCCCCTTAAAAGATATAAACCTGAAAATTTGCATGTAAGCTTATTTGGAACTGTTCTTTCCATTTCTTATAACATTATGCATTACCAATGATTAATCAGTGTGTTCTTGAAAAGCACGTCACGTGACCAACTGTTGCAAAAGGCCTATTGTAGAGATCTCGCCATGATGTGTTTGCGAGATTCTAAATCTCGGCGAGATCTCCTCCATCTCGCCGAGATTACCAAGATCTCGCCGAGATTTGTAGAGATCTCGCCATGATGTTTGCGAGATTTTAAATCTCGGCGAGATCGCGGCGAGATATCCTCCATCTCGCCGAGATTACCAAGATCTCGCCGAGATTTGTACAGATCTCGCCATGATGCTTGTGAGTTTCTGAATCTCGGCGAGATCTCCTCCATCTCGCCGTGATTGCGGAGATCTCGCCATGATGTTTGTGGGTTTCTCTAATCTCGGTCGAGTTCGCGGCGAGATTTTCTGATTTTCTACATCTCGCCGAGATCGGCAAGATCTCGCCGTGAAGCTCGACTCTTTCTGTATCTCAGTCCGAGATTTTGAAATACACAAACTTACCAAAATATTTACCCAATCATTCCCAGATGAAATGAATAATTTTTCTCCGTTGAATTTAACTGCTTTGTGGTTGACCATTAGCTTTCTGTTTTTCGGTTCGATTTCAAATGCGGGAAGCCCAAATTGAAGTAAAGACGCTCAGACATGGATGGGTTTTTATTTACCAAAATATTTTATTTAACAAAGTTGAATGGAGCGATCTGACTTAATTATGGCGACGAAGAGACGCGTGCTGATCGCTTTTTAAAAAGAGTTTTGTTGCTCGTATTGAAATTTTGTTCTCTCTTTTAGACGTTGGAGCAGACTTACCTTTGAGCTACTCAATGACCATCAATTGTTTAAAAAAAATACTTTTCAAATTTGGCTTTGTAGAGGTAGACTTTGTTTTTTTTTTTTTTTTTTCACTTTTCCTCGAGCAGCGCCGGCGGCAGACAGAGTAGACGCGGGAAGGCTTCCCGCCAAGATCGTTAACTAGGCACTGTGATTGGATGTCTTAAGTCACGTGGGGTAAAGTACACGCAATCCTTCGACAGGAGAGTTGGCTTCAGTTCTTGCCGTGGGAAATTTGTTTGTTAGATGTTTTTGAAAGTGCAAAGGACTTGATTACGATGAAATGAGCTGCTTTGTTCAAGAAAAGGAAATACGGTTTAACTAATTTCTTACGTTTTCATCGCGAATGTGAGCAATCTCAAGAGGATTCGTAAACATCTTGTACAACCGTTTTTTTCAAGACCTGCAACGACTGAAGTCTGTGTACACGGAACAATCTTTAGCAGTTTTTAGCAAAGTGCAAAACTTGAGCAGTTGATGAAGATGAACCTTTTCATGACATTCGCTTTGAGTTGAGGTTGTAGTCAAGCCAAACGAATTTTCTTCGCTTCTTTGCGGCTGACAGATGTAGTATCTGAGGTTAATTATTCTTGTTTGCATGCACGAGGTAAAGGACGTGAGTCGACCCGAGGATAAAGGTTAGTTCTCCTCTATTTTTAATTTCAGCAAAAACGATTTTCCTCTCATTAAAGGTAGCTAAATGTCAACTGAAGGTGGACGTGTCTGAACTGTAGTTTTTTGAACTGTACGTGACGGACCCTCTTATCTGTCAATAAATCTGCTTGTTTTTGACATGTAGTCAGGAGTCGTATTTCAGTGTGTTTGTTTTGTCTGCTAGAAACTAATTCACTCAACGAATTTATGATTAGCTTACCTGGATCTGAGTGTAATGACATTTTAAAATATCTTCCAGTTTTCTCGGTGAGATGTTTTGGCCTCCAAGATTTTGATATCTCGGCGAGTCTCGCCGAGATTCTCGGCAAGTTTTTGACCGGCGAGACTTTGAGATCTCGCCGAGATCTTACTTGAAATCTTGCCGAGATTCTCGGTGAGTTTTTTGGCCGCCGAGATTTTGAGATCTCGGCGAGTTTTTGACCGCCGAGATTTTGAGATCTCGGCGAGAATCTCGGCGAGTTTTTTGGCCGCCGAGATCCTGAGATCTCGCCAGGATCTCGGCGAGAATCTCGACGAGATTCTCGGCGAGTTTTTTGGCCGCCGAGATTTTGAGATCTCGCCAAGATGTCGGCGAGAATCTCGGCGAGATTTTGATATCTCGCCGAGATCTCGGTCAAAATTTTGCAGGGGTAGTTCTTGCTTAAATAATCACAAAATAACAAAATCAACCAGCAGTACCAAAAGACAGTGTCTCAAGAATGAAGCCTTTGACATCTGGTGATATCGAGTTAAATCCAGGCCCTGAACAGAATTGAAACGGTCAAACTATATTGACAGTTGGCTCCACTATGTTGTTAAACATGCAGTTACATTAGCTAGGATTGAGACCTGTTGATGTTGGTGGTGAAGGCGACTGTTTTTTTTCCGAGCAGTTTCTCATCAGTTTTATGGTGATCCCAATCATCACAAGCTCATTAGGCAAGCTGGTGTTCAATACCTTAGCAATAACCCTGAACGTTTTATTGAAAGCACTACTGAGAATTCATGGAATGAATCTAGGAATAATATGTCAATTCACGGTACATGGTGTGATGCGCTGTTTGTACAAGCAGTTGCAGACTGTCAAAATGTAGCAATTCATATTATAGAATCTCATGAAAATTTTGCTGGGAACTTTGATAGAGCCATATTATTTAGCACAACATCCACCAACAACAATATTGAGACAACACCTTTTAAGAAATTCATGACAAACTTTAAAAAAATGCTCACTCATGTACCTGGTTTTCCAACGTCTACAGTTTAAATCCAAAAGCTACGGAGACAAAACGCAAATGTCCTTCGTTCGCGAAGCGTGCGTTGCCTTGTTTCCCATGTGATTGTTGAATTCCAAATAGCAGACACACGTACGCATTGCGTACCTATTTTTTGTCTAGCGGTAAATCCACGCGCATCGCATCCACAGATCGGCATCGAAATGGACGTCGGTGAGTTTGAATTCGTTTACCATTAGTCATTTGAATCCTTGTTTCTGTTTGTTGCATGTTGTTGAGATAAAAACGTTTTCGTTTTCTGTTCAATCGTCTTTTTACAAAAATCGATAGCACAATAGAAGACCTTCATTATCGAACGATGTAAGCTATTTTCAAACCATACTTTAAAAATGAAAATATCATAAACTCGGTGTTAATTCGCAGTTCAAGCTGATGAA
>JAHPZR010017039.1:2500-10000 GCA_019787425.1 Platygyra sinensis | reverse complement strand
GACTTTGGGTAAAATAACAGTAAATAACTTTCCTGCTACGAAATACGTCGAAATAATGAAGATCCTTCCAAGTACAGTGTCAGCCGTACGATTGTGTCTCTTGCAGTAATCTTGGACTAGGGCTTTTTCGTTCTTGCAAACGAATTTCCATTCTCAAACTCTGATTAATGCTAGCAGTATCTGTTTGTGAATGAGGTAAATTAAAATTATTACAAGTACATTTTTAAGGCCCAATGAGGCCTGTCTATTAATATTATTAATAATTTCAAACACATCCAATCAGCTACCCTTCAGCTGTCTAGATTGAATTTGTATGTTTTGAATGAATTAATGTTTATTTGCCGCATAACAATATTACAAGACAATCAATAATAAGAGTAAAGTCGTTAATATACATGTAGGAAAAAAAGGGATGAATATTACAATAATTGTGGCGAGGAGACCCCAAGAAACCACCAGGCTTATAAGAGGGGCCCCCCTCATATGCTATCATTAATCTAAATAATCTTACGCAATGCTTGTGCGGCATAACTAACTCAGTTATTTTTTAAAAAGAAACCCTAACATGTTTTTCTAAAGTTCAGATAGCTAGATGAATTAATAATTGATCCAGGAAGAGAGTTCCAGATTTTTGGACCTTGATGAAGAATTGTAAACCTGTTTGATGTGAGTGCGACAAAAATGTGGCCGATAATTGTTGGCCATTCTAGTACCGTAATTGTGCACTTGGCGCAGGGCTTGTTCACAAAAAATTCAAAAACATCGAAGGCAATGACTGATTATGATAATGAAACATGAACTTTGAAATCTGAAATGACTTTATTTGAAAAATGTCCAAGATGCCTAGTTCTGCAAATTGAAGAGCAGAATGCGCTCGGTAAATCTGAATTTGTTATTACTCGCACAGCACGCTTTTTGCAAGGAAGATATTCTATTTAAATTGGAAACATATGTAGAAGACCAAGTAGAATTGCAATAACTGATATAAGGGTAAATAAGTGAGTAGTACAAGGCTAGCTTAGTTCTTGAAGAAAGGTGAAATCGAGATATCAATATAATAGCAACGGATTTTGCGATTTGCTTCGATAAAAAAACTTATGTGATGTTTCCAAGTAAGATGCTCATCAAGATAGACACCCAGAAATTTGGTTACAATTGTTTGTTTTAGTAAATTATAATAATAATAATAACGGAATTTGCAGTGGCATTTCCACGAGGTGGCTGTTCGTCCACTGTTTCCAGATGTTGTTCATGATGTTGCCACTGGTTTTCAGTGGCAACACAATTAAAAATTTTTATTTATCTTATTTCTAAGGTAGGAACTGGCAAGCAGTTATATCCTCGATACCTTAGATGACTCACGGAAATGTTTTATTACCTGTAGCAGTTCTTTCGTGTCAGTCAAAGTCTCATTTTCACTCCAAACTGCTTTGATTGTTGGCGTTGATCCTGCCAAATCAAAAGAAAATACCACTTATATTTGATGAAACAAGACTGGAAGCTGTTTTGAAAGTTACTAACTGTACTTTCTCCGTTTATGGTTATTCCTTTTATTGCATATTTCTAGACAAATAAAAGAAAGCAAGTCTTGAGCAGTACAGAACCCAAGGATTCAAGTAGAGCTCGAGAATGCGCACTGCAAAACATGTATCACTTAGTAACCATTCGTGCCTTTCCCTAACTTAACGCACATATCGCTATGTGGTTCCCCCTGAGGCTTAAATTGTGGCGTATGGTTGGAAAATTTTCGTTCATTGGTAATGGTTTTATTTATTTTAACAGGTCGTGGTCGCCATCGACACGTTTTCCTTAATATCGCTTACTGCATAGTATGTACTTTTGAATTGCTGGTTTTCAGTGGCACGCCATTCAAACTAGACCAAACTGAAAATCAAAACGGTCCGATAGATTAAGTCCAGAATCTGTGAAAAGGAAGAAAGTAAATCTGCAAAGACTCTCGCCAAGATTCAGGTCACAGCAGTTTTTATTTTGCAACATATGCGGAGAAAATGTTTCCCAAATTTAAAGAGATTTGCATGGAGACGCCATGCTGGTGCCCATCTGGATGGGCTCCAACGTGGCGGCCGAAAACCAAGAGAAACATCTGTCACGGATTTTTGCTACAAAAGCGTGTATCCCTCGATGAACTCAAAAACGTTCATGAACTGTTCAGATAGCAAAATTCCTTGAAATAAGCCACTTTTAAATCAACATGACAGTTCTCACACGAAAGCTTAGAAATTCAAGCATAATTTATCACAAACCAAGAGCCCATTCGAAGCGAAAATTTGTATGGATAATAGTTTTTAGCCGCTCGCATATACATGATGAAAATAAAATCTCAGAAGGATCAATAGTTCTGTACATTCTCGTCCTTAGGGCCTACGATCCTTCTGGCCTGTGGTTGGGATCGAGAGCTCTGGCCGGACCCGATTTTCTGAGCATGCGCAGAGTATTCGTTTCGCATTGTCAACCAATTAGATTTGCTGGATTTGACGGGAGGTCCGTGAATCACGGACTTCCGGTGTTGGACGAGACCAGAGCTCTCGATCCCAACCACAGGCCAGAAGGATCGTAGGCTCTGGGGACGAGAATGTAGTTCTGTAGTTTTAATTTTAGTGACATCATGTGAAAACCACTGAAGCCATATTTAGATGTGATCAGAATTTTAGAATTGAGCCTCTTCATCCGTGACACTTCTCCCTATAGCCGAAATCACTAAAATTTATCATCAAAGAGCTACACCTTAACACCTTAACAGTCGTCCAAGTTAACTCTTTCAAAGTAAGATCTTCGTATGTTTTATACAAGGAATGTTATGCTTTAGAGCAGACCACAGATTGATTTACGCGTCATTAAACTGAGCTGTCACAAACACAGCGTTTGATTATCATTTTCATAGCGCACACATTCATTATCCGCTAGAGGCGCTTTAGAAAACTTTGTCTTAAACCACAATTTTATGCTAATAAATAATCCTGGAGAGTTTTTAGTCGTGTTTTAGTCGTGTGAACACAGTAACAAACCTCGGTAACAAACCTTGGTTTGTCGACAGTTCAACGCCTCATCAGGCATGATTTAGCTCAGAAGAACCGACGGTAACCAAAGAAAAGCAGATGTTGTCTCGACATCTTGGCAGCAAGTTTTAACGCGTTCAGCGTGAAAAAAAGAGAAAAATGAACAAAATGATTCCTCCTGATATAGGTAGGCTTCAAGTTAACGGGCAAAAAGGCTAAATTAATATTAAAAACTCATGTTTACGCAAAAAATTGCTAGACCGTGTAGTTAACGTTTCGTGTAGTTTCCCTTTCATTGTCAAGTACCGAAAGTGTTTTCTTTCTGTTAGAAGTTCACTAACGCAATCATAAATCGAAATCTATGGAGAAGAAAAGAAATTGCTAGAGCGGCCCTGAATAAGAAGAAGTACCGTTCAAGGTTAACGTAGCCCGTGCTCCACGGTCGATGCTGTTTCAGGTGTTTTGCGGGAAGAGGCTCGGCGAGATATCAACATTTTCTCGCCACTGTTCATCTACGGAGCTTTGCATTTAAGGAGAGTTTGGGTCGACATCACCGCCTGCAAATTGACAACGACCTGCGTTCGGCATTGGAGTCAGAAAAATTATAGTTTTCCAATAGTTTCTGTGCAACATTTTCCTCATACCGACCTTTGTATGCGGCCTACTTTTGTTAATCAGTTTCGTGTATACAATTTCTCTAATAAATGCGATTTAGTTATAAAACCCCCGTTAGTCAGTCTGCTGGTAGCGGTGAGCTATGCTCAGCTAAATACAAGCATATAAGGAAGAATATAAACGATTAATGAATCGAAATGAAGCGGAGACATTACATTTGCTTTTCCATTTAGTTAACATACGCATTCTCAAAATAAACACAGCATTTCATGGGTTAACGTTTTTTTGCACAGAACGTTTACGAAATTAATCAAGATTCACTGGGTTTTACATAAGCGAAAGCAACAACTTTCGAGACAAAAACCACTAAAATGTTTAGTTGCTTGCAGTGGTACGTTCTCCCAAACAAAAGCTTGGTGTGAGATTTTTCATTCCAGTTTTCATGCCACTCAGTTTAAAATAAAACTCCGCTTTAGCTCTGACAATAATCCCCACTTATTTTCAAAAATCCGTCTAGCGCGAGCGCTGAAATACCGCCCATCAACGAATGGCGAACATGAGTTACTGTCAAAAGTTGCTCTAGGTCGGAATTTCGAAGTCACTCGTTTTACTGTTTTGAAAACTACTTGAAATTAACAACCACTCAACACGATCGGATCAGATTATATCATCTGATGATCTTATTAATGCGATAGTCGCATACAGAGTCGATCCCACATGCACTGGTGCTAGATATTTCTCTGTAGAAACTACCGGAATCGGGTGTTGACATTTATCGTTCGAAGACTTCTACATTGCGACAACATCGCGACAATGTTTTGCGTAGAGTCTTACCTTTTAAAATGCTGTGGTAGAAGAGGAGAAGACATGACACAGTGATACAAAAGACACCCAAGAAAGCTCGAATCTTGTTGTGGACGGCCATGTTTAGTGCGAAGTGATGCTCAACCGCATAGCTGCCTGTTCAGTCACGTTGCCATGGCACGAAGAAAAGGTGGTTCTTGAAACATAAGAGTTTAATTGGCTAGATTCTAGATCTACGTTTTTAACGTCGTCATAGCGGACCAATATCAATATGTTAAACTTCTAGGCAGTCTAGGATGACGCCGAGTTATAGAGGCCTAAAGGAACTCGATCACATTTTTGTGAATGCGCAAGAGTTTGAATTTTGAACAGGTGGTCGCGAATTCGAAGATGCGAAAATTATTATAGAGCTTTGACAAATCCGTTGAGAACGAGGACTACAGCAGCTGAGGAACGGCATCAGCGGATTCTGAATTCACTGAGGCTGGAGTTTGGCGATGTTAGACAGGTGCAGCAGGAGCCATCAATCAACTTTGGCTTTGCCCTAACACTTCTCAGAGTCAAAGATTAGTGGAGTACACGTTTCTGGTAAAGTATCAATTTGTGTATAATCGCGACTTTTCGGTGCTGATTTCAATGCCGTTTGAGGGAGCTTCGAGCGGAGGGAAGCGCCGTCATGGCGCTGGCCTATGACACCTTTCTCCCTGCAGCGTTCAGAAAGGTTTAAAAATTGGGGAAAGGAATGAAGAGTAATCGGGAACCAGCTAGTCCGCTACATGTACGTCTCACTCAATGCCTTTATTTAGTTCCGGGATGATTAAGTCTAAATCGTATTTTTCAATAGTGACACCTTCCACCTTTAAATATAATTCACAACGTACTAAACCATAATACAGGAGACAAAGGCGACCCAAGTCCACAATGCAAGGAGTTATATCTATTTTTATTTAACTTGTACGCGAATGTTCAGCGAAACGTGACACTTAACAATGGAATTAGACCATGTGAGACGTGACTCTCTCAGTGCAACATATGGCGGTGTGTTATTGCTGGGGGCATATACCACTACTAAACAATTAGATTATGAGCTCAAGATTTCTATCGCGTGATAGTTGACGAGGGCGCAGCCCGAGTCAACTATCACGCATAGAAATCGAGAGCGAATAATCCAATTGACTAGTATAAATCTACTAGTCGTTCAAAATTTTATCTAAATCCTCTTTAGAGCGGACACCTCGAAAACGCCAAGAAGTGCCGTTATCTTGTTAACAAGGGCACACTGCTACGCTACTCACTATCTATCACAGATTAGTATATACACACTCAGTGATCTTGGTGTTTTAAGCAATCTGATTGGTTCGCTATCTCTGGCTAATGAGCATTATTCATCTCCTAGCGAGTGAATAATGCGTAAGCCAAACAAAAATAAAGCATACTTTTGAATAAAACATACTTTTGATTCACACTGATTTGAACGGTGTTTAAGGACCGTTATTCTAGACTGTCACGAGTTTTTTTCGAAGATTAACTATAGATTTTCCATGTTCAAAGATTCTGTAAATAGTTTCGCGAATTCGCGCATGCTTTGTACAGCTTGCACGTTTTCCACGCATGAATTGAGAGGTCAAATTAAATCCATTTTTAATGGTTTCCTTCTGAAAATGTTGTTGAGATCACTTCTTGTGTATATACTAAAACAATTATTCTTCTCAATCTCGGTGAATAGTGGCAGAATATTTACCTCGATTTCAAAGAATAATTGTTAATTATAGTTCACCACTAAATTTTCTCCAATTCTTATTGGCTTAAATTGACCACGTGACGCCTACGAAACTGACGAATACGAGTGCGACTGTCTTTCGGAAGGCGTCGGGAAAAACTGTGGATCATCAGGTAACACACAAATACAGTCGAACCTCCCGTAGGGCGACCACCCAAAATGTCAAGCCTAGGTGGTCGATTACGAGAGCTCGGACCATATTGGATCTAAATCTTGCCTTACTAGCATTTAGTAAAATTAAACTGAGACGTTTAAGGTCGTCTCTAGACTTTCCATCAGTCGACTTTATGAGATTCAGAGTAGAACAGCTATGATTCTGAATGAACAAGGTGAAGGGCTTTTCTGAAAGCCTAGGTCGTCTCAAGCTCTTTTAACCTAAATTGCATAAGACCGTTAATCGGCACAAATTTTGCTCGTTGGAGATTTAGATAGATTAATTGGACAGAATTATGGAGGAAAAAGAAAGTTTTTGAAAAATGCGCTCTTCCTTAAGACCGAGAGTACAGTGCATGAACATATTTTCTTTAAATTTTTAAATGTTTCATTCATTTGAAAAGTCATGATCAAACGAAATACTGTTACAACACCTTATTATCTGTCCAGTGGTCGCTTTGGGGAGGTTAAAAAAAAGCAATAGAAAATTTCAACATCTTAACTCTAAAAGTGGTCGCGGTCGCTTACGAGAGGTGGTCACAACCGGAGGCTCGATTGTAGTATATTTAACAATTATAATATACTCAACAAAATTTCAAGTATTTGATTGGTCAATAACGAGTGCATAAATAGATTATAGAGTGCAAATAGAGGTTATAGAGTGCAATACGGAAGTTGCTATGGAAACTATAGGGGAAGCGCGAAATTTAACTGAAGCAAAAAACAAAATGGCTGAAAGCCGGTATACTTCGTCCGACGAAATAGTTGTTGACCAGCTAAAACTAAAGGCAAAAAACAAAAGCTCTTCTAAATTAACACAAACGTAGTTGAATGTCTGGGAAAACTGGGGAAATGAAAGAAAATTCAATCCTAAACTGGAGGAGTATGAGCACGAAGATCTCGATGAAAAGTTACAAATGCTGAAGTACTTACCAAAGATGGATTAGAGTACGAACCGGAGAGTTTGAAGTCCATGCTGGCAGCCTTTTACCGGTGTTTAAAAGAACGTGACTACATGTACTCAATTACACGGGACCGGGAGTTTTATCAGTCCAAGTTCGTGCTCGAGCGAAAAGTAAGACATCTTCGCCAGCAAGGAAAAGGGAAGAGGCCGAACGCGGCAAGTGCACT
>JAHPZR010017038.1:10000-12569 GCA_019787425.1 Platygyra sinensis | reverse complement strand
TGTATTTTTGTAATTTGTGTTTTTTTAGATTTGTAGCGCTGTCCCTTATGGGCCACCGTAATATCCTGTGCAAATTACTCTCAATCAGCTTCGATTGATCCGATCATCTTGAAAATATGTCTTCAGCGACAAGTAGGTAAGTGCTTTATCTAAAAGAGGAAAAATAGTTTTGTAAATATCTAAACAAAGTGTCTGCTAAAACGTAAAAGAAATCCTCAGTGGTTCGCAAAATTAGGTTGGTGGCTCGCGGCTCGCGGCTCCGGCTCCGGCTCCGGCTCCGGCTCGCAGGCTCCCACATTAGTTACTCTCCTATTGAACGCGCATTCGTATTTAAATTTGTCACTTCGACGATTATGAATAATTTATGATGTCAAGGCATTCTGCGCGGCTTTGTGGCGACAACCCGGAAGTAGCTACCCACCAATATGTCGCCGAAGTGCAACAAGATCAGCATTTGTATCTGCTTTCTCATTTTTTCGTTCGGTTTACTTGTTTTGGCTGCCTATTCTCTTACGTTAAGGAACTTTGTAAGTTATTTTAGTTACTGGAGCCTCCGAAATGCAACTTTGACAATTGGCCATTCGCAAGTCAATTTACGCGATATGTCTTCTGATTCCGAAAAGGGAACGTTAAACACACCTTCACTGGAAGCATATCTTCGGGCATTGCCAGGGGAGGAAGGCCAAGAACTCCGTTTAAGTGGTCTCGCATTATATTCAAAGCTCACCAATGCGTGTCAGCCGCTGGTTGATATAAGCAAGTCAAAATTTCAAGGCAACAAAATCGCTCTTGTTACCCTGGACGAATTGTTGTCACCCGTCTGCACATTACTGGGTCTGGTGATAAATGCACAAAACGCTGGATATTCTGTGCTGATTTTTGATGTTGGCTCTGCACCGTTGTTCAGTGATGACAATGGAATGCAGACTAACACCAAGGACAAACTACTGATTCCGGTTTTATATGCGACAGACAGTGCGAGTACACCATATTTTGACTCGCTAGAATTCGCTGACCGAGGAAACGTTGACATCAGTGTTCAACCTGCAGACGACCTAACTAACATGCGATTGTACTTAAGGAACCTTTCCTTTTGGTTTCTTTTGGGACCAGTAATCACGCTTGAATGGCTCAGACGGAAAAAGAAACTCTGCTTCATGTCTGGCGCTTTGCAACAAGATCATGAAGAGAGTGCTACATTCGGGGACGAGCGAAGCGTAAGAGACCTTGATGAAGGAGGCCTTCGCTCAGAGGCCCCGGAACCTGTGGCAAATGATGACCAAGAAGCGGAACATTACCAGACTGGAGGAGATGAACAGCCTCTAATTGTTGTCGTAGACGATCCTCGCTTTAATTTAGCGACGAGGATGAGGCAAAGAACTAGTACACGTATGGTAGTTTTTTTCAGAAAGATTTTCGGTAAATTAGCTGTTGGTAGTGGTTATGTTATTCTCGTTGTAGTAGCTCTCCCGGTAGGTATATCCAGTGGAGGATGGTCTTTTTTTCGATTTGATGAAAACGAAAAAACTTTCTCAAGATCTTTCTGGGACGACTTTCTTAATTTTAACTTCAGTAACCCTGGGTCATTATACTGGTGTAAAGGAGGTAACGGTATTTGGTTAACTATTCTTGACTTCTTTCTTCCTCTGTGGTGGTCATCCCTTCGAATATTTTGTTTTTTTCTCTACAGTAGGTTTGCCTGTAAAAGCACGTGGACTGTCCCAAGCAACTCTTCCAAGCTAATTCGAAGTGATTGGTTTGCATCTAACATGTATTTGTTGATTTTGGGTGTAGTTGTGCCTAATTGTTCCTTTACCATGGCTGACATTCGGTATTTTATCTTGTTCGTCTATTTTGCAACCTACAACATGGTCTGTACAATCTGTAATCTCCTTTTTATTATCATCCTAAACAAACACAAATTTGTCACAAGGTATGTTTTCTACATCAGTGTATGTATGATCTGTGCTTATATTGAAAGCGACATTGTGGCTGTGTATTATTTTACGATGAATTCTGAAGGCTCGCTCTCCAACCTAAAGCTTACTGCCCTGCGTACAGTAGCCATTGGTCTTACTTTGACCCTCAGTTTCAGTTCCTCGATGCACATCATTCGCAAGCTTAATAAGCCACAGGAATCTTTGTTTGAGGGGCTGGGAGAAAAGTGAGGTACCCTAATTTGCTAACACGGTCTCCGTGACAGGCATTTTCCATATTTGATTGTTCAGTCCTTCTCAACAAGTGAAAAATCATTTCAGCTTGTTTCTGTATAAGCCTGCTGCATCTCCATGTAATGTTTTTGTTGATCTCGCACATGCTTATGTGCTAGTGAAAACCAGACTTCAAGCAGGGTCCAGAATTAAAGTGACTGAAATTGTTCTTGATTTTCAACCATGTTGTGATGTTTCCTGATAGTAATGACAAGAAAGCTTTCAGTTCTCCAGATTTGGAAATCCAGTGTCGCACATGTTATCCGTAACTGATTCTTCAAATTTCTTTAGACAAACAAGAGGGAATCAAGTAATTTTGGTTTTCTGAGGACAAAATTCTAGTACCAGACTAATTTTAA
>JAHPZR010017036.1:0-5000 GCA_019787425.1 Platygyra sinensis | reverse complement strand
GAATTCATTTTGTCAGTTTTTTAGACGCTGTCAGGCTTTAAGTGTTTTGAGGGAAATCTATACGGTAAGGGTTTTCATTAAGCTAAACAAGCCTCTACATCAGGTCCCTAGGGCCTATCAAAAATCAGTGTAATCAAGCATCCAAGAAAGTACTACACTAGGAGGTCTTAAATGTTTACATATAATAATTCTAATTTTCTACAGAAAATCAAGATGTGAAACTTTTTAACTCGGCAGAAAAAAATTTGCATAACTGTTAGTCTGCTTAAAAGGTTTTTCTTAATAATATTGATATTCACGTCCGCGTGGTTTTTGATCCAAACATATCAGTGTCTTGATTAATTTTTAATTCTTCAAAGTTGTTTATGTTGGTTGATTTGAATTATGTATGAGCTTTCAACCATAATATACGCACTCTATGACATCGCCTGGTGTACTGAGAAAATTTCTGATACGATCATTAAAAGTCGTCAAGCATATATTCTTGTTATTTAGCGTAATAAAATAATTGCAATTATGACAAAAAGGAGAAGTGAATTTCGCTTATTGCTGGTCAGAACTTGCGAAGTGAAGTACAGGGCAGGGTGGAAATCGGCTTGCAATGTCTAATCAATTTTTAACAAGGGCCGCATATTCACAGAGGGTCGCTATAACATAAGAAATAAAATATGACCTTCAGAAAATGTAAATATGACCCCCAAAGGATGCAGAATCAGGCGGACACCTGCCTGTAAAAAGTGTCTGTTCTTCAAGCAGAAAATGAAGCAACCTAACTGTTAATCGCTGCTGTGAGACAAGTCAATCTAGCTTCTTTATTTCTGCGATGGGAAGAGGTTGGGTCAAGCTTTTTTGCCACAAATTTAAGGTAGCTCAAAACAGTTTCCAGCACTTTCCAAGACGTAGATTTTGGTGGTTCATAATTGCCACTCTTTATCAATTGATGCTACAATCATGGTATCAAAAAATTGCCCAATTATTGGTGAACACGTTGGTATTATTTTCGTGATACAATAGATTACCATGGCAACACTATGACCTGCTAAAAACACCCTTAATTTCAGCTTTAAGCGCTTATGTTTCAAAAACCGCACAGTGAAATTTTTTCTTATTTTTCTTATTATAGAATTTTGATAAGCAGGATAAGATGCAACTTTTGGCAAAGTTTAAAAAAATTCTGTACTTGGGATTCAGAGCCACCTTAAATGAAAATTTAAGGTAGCTCTGAACGCCAGGTCATAGTGTTGCTATGGTAACCTATTGTGCCACGAAAATAATACCAACGTGTTCACCAATGATTGTAGCATCAATTGATAAAGTGTGGTTATAATGACACATCAAAATCTAAGTCTTGGAATGTGCTGGAAACTGTTTTGAGCGACCTTAAGTTAATTCATAAGTCCAAGTCCCAACCATTAACCGATGTGAAATAACTCAAATCAAAAGTTGATAATGCTAGTTTTATCAACCTCTGTTCAAATACAATTCCATATAGAGTTGCCGAAGAGTTGCCCAAGGGCACAGTGCCCATTGCAATTCCAGATTTGAATTTCGATGAAAAAATGACTTAAAAAGTACACTGCAAACGATTTCTTATCACAAGGCTAAAATGATGACAGTACTGTCTTGGCCTAAAAGAATCTGAATCGTTGAATTTGTCTGTAGGCAACAGCTGGCACGTTAAACCTGCATTCTCATCACGACCGACAATAACATTCGTCGAGAAACAACGGCGATTTTGTACGCACTCTTGCAGACAATGTATCATACTTGTCACCTGTTTGCTTTGGATCTTTGGAACATCAAGAACATGGTTGACGTGGTCGATAAACAATCCAGAACTTTGCTGTCCGCGTTGAAGACGAACTGCCAGGGCACTGGTTTGATTTAAAATAAAGTGCAAAATCAAAACCTTCGTGAACAAACGAGAGTATAGCCTAGACACGGACATTTCCAAATCCCAAGCATTTTCCGCTGTGATATTTTATAAAAACGAGACTTTAAGATGGAAAAAATAATTAATGCACGGTAGGTGCTTGTTTATCATAACATATCAAATAGTTAAGATAACAGAGTTAATCAAAAGTGCCTGTTTTTAATCGGCTCATGTCAATTGTTTTAATAGAAAAGTCATGATTAACTAATTTTAGATTTTCTTTTTTTAAGGTTTTATAATTTTTGAAATAATGTGCGAGCCTCTGTCAAATGGCACAAACCACGACAAGATTATAAGATCTTGGCGTGGAATATTTTTCGACTGAGTTTTTATAATTGTTTCTCCCCGTGTAACAAAACAGAATATTTTTTCTCCCAGCAAGTTGCAATCAAAATTAGGGGATCGGAAAAACGGACGAATCTGATTGGCTCTTAGTATGCATTATTGTCCCCTAGGGAAATATTTTCTTTTTTCCTGTTGTTGACTAATCATTTTGTGTAGATTTGGTGTAGAAAATATGTCGGCCAGATTAAGCTTGTCTGACGAGTCAGTTAAAAAGCGGCGTTGGCAGGCGGATCCAGACCTCGAGCTAAGGCGGGGCGGGGCGAGGGGGGAATGGTTTTTGAGTGCCTCGCTGGCTTCTCTTCCTTCTATGATTTTTTTCTTTGTTACCCAAAATAAGGAGAGACCGGCCTGGATTAGATTTCGGCCCGGTGCCATATGTGGGTTGAGTCTGTTGTTGGCTCTCGCCTTGTTCCGAATCCGCTTTTCTTCTCACCACAAAAACCGACACTCAAAATTTCAATTCGACCAGTCGGACCGGCATAAAAACCAGCTAAGGCTGATAAAGCTTCCTCTCTGAATATATATTATTTAACAAAGGTCGCTGTTTTGTGCGTAACTAAGCATAGCAAATGATTAAAGTCAAACAAACAAAATGATGCGATCTGATTGGATGTTTGCAGAACACTGCGATATGTCGGCCGAGTGGCCTAAGCTTTGACGATAAATGGTCGTTAATCGACCGAGTGTGAACGGTGCGAGTCGCGAAACTGGGGCGACTGACGTTCGATTGAAACCGATCTTGGACACTACGTGTAACTAGTATAAATATAATTTAAACCGCTAATGATATCTCGTAGGATTCAGCAAAACTGACAGTACATAGACTGACTGAATTTCCATTCCTTTATTTTTAAATATTCCTTTATTCTTAAAAGAACCCTTGAAGAGTTTTCAGGAAATTTACATCGAGTTAGTTATTTTAAACTGACGATGGCTCAAGCACAGACGTTTTTCATCCACTTACGTCAAAGAGAAATCTATGTCCTTGCTTTGACGTATTCTCGCCCACCCCTTCCCCACTACCAATGATTAATACGCTCCAAGGAAGGGAAAATTCAACTCTCTCCTGGAAACGTCTGTGCTTAAGCTTCCTCATATCTACTAGTATACGGTTGTTCATTTTGAGCTAAATTTGAATTTAAAAGAAAAGCAACAGCTTAGTGATAAGTTATGATCTGGCCACTAGACTCCTGTTTTCAACACATTCTCCATCTTCACACATCAGCCTGTTTCCCTCGCAGGGGCAATCAGAGTCCGATGAACACGAGTTCTTCCATATGCGGAAACACTGAAAAAGAGATTTTTAAAAAAGTGTAAAATAATGATAATAACCAAATGTCGCATCCATAGGTTACGAAATGTCATGGCTGGAATAAACTGATAAAACTTTTGAATGATGCTAAAAATAGAAGGAGGTGCACGTGACTTTTAAGAATAAGTGTTAAGGCCCGTTTACACAGGCGATTTTTGTCGTAGACTGCTGGCAGTCTGTTTTTCTCTCGAAATTTCAGCAGGGATTATGAGGAGAGACTATTTAGCCTAAAGGAGAATGGGACGAGACATGGGCGCGGCACGCACGAGAAGAAAAACAGACTGCAGACTCTTCTCATGTTTTTGAGGACATTCACACTTGTCAAAATAATCTAATTAACTAATAAATCGTTTTCACTGTCACGCAACAACAAAAAAAATAAATAAATCGAAAACCATCCAGTGGAAAAAGCCAAGAAATTGTGATGCTATAGAATTAAAATAAATATGGCACTTCTCCAAATCAATTTTTCTCGCGGGAGTATCATGATCCGTTGTTCAAAACTTTTACGTTATGCTTATCGGGCGAATTTCGCAAGCAGAGCCTAAGAACCTTGCTTCCATAGTTAAACCGAAGACGCGTCGTGCTCTGGGGATTGCTGTTGTTGGCTTTGTAGGTGATAATTTAAAGGACAAAAACGCGACAGAATTCAACACATTGTACTAACTTTTATCTGAAGATCTGGGACTTCTGAGCCCGTTTCCAACCCAAGTTATTCCTCAAGAGTCTGTGCGAAGTGTGCGTTAATAATTAGGAACACCGTTGAGCTAGCCCGTTTCTTAAATGCTAATTTAAACCCCGTCGTAGCCGATGTTGAAGCAACTTCTTCCGCTGACTGCGAGACTCAGCAACGCTGGAAGCGTAAATCGAACTCTTCAACCTCCGGAGAAAAACAAAAGTCCGCCAAGACTCCTACTGCAGAACCAGAGAGTCAAGCGTCTGTATTAAGGACACCGACAACAACTTGTTTCTGTTCAGACTTAAAAGAACTAATTTTCAACAGTTTAACCTTCTCCGAGACGATCGCGTCTTGATGATCGGGTTGATCCGTGCCATTCCATGACTTGCATCGCTCGTCTTTGTTATGCTTTGCGTGAAACTTTGCGTGAAACTTATAACTCTTTGTTTACCCTTCTGTCAACTATCTGTCATCGGGTACATATTGACCAATCAGGTACTCCGTTGCTGGGCTGACGGACGGTTTGAAAACATTAAAAAGAGTCTGCAGACGGTTTTTTTCTCGTCTCGCCTTCTTCCCCACTCGGCCATACGACCCTGTCTCGCCTTCTTCTCTACACGGTCAACGCAATTAGCGTTCGCGATGACTAAACGCTCGTCCTAGTGACCCTTAGAGAAAAAACCGGCTGCCAGCAGACTATTTTTGTCGCGGCAACTCGATGCAATTTTTGT
>JAHPZR010017034.1:72500-86237 GCA_019787425.1 Platygyra sinensis | reverse complement strand
AACAAATATGTTTCAATTAATTAATTAATTAATTATTCACTTCTACATACCAGCCCGACATTCCCCCAATACTAATTTGTTGAATAACTGGCCTTCCAGCCAAATCCATGGCAATGAGTTGCTCTACTAAACTTCTTGAGCCTGGAGTCTCAATTATTTCATAAACATCGCTGTCATCGTCTTCTTGTCCGCCTAGAAATGCGTAAAATTAAAACAGATAACCCAATATTAATTTAAGCTACAGCAAGTCTATAATTGTCGAGTTATCGTTACTGTTTACATTCACCACGTAAATAAAACACATATTGTTTTCACAACTACCCTTTAGAAAATCGAGAGGAAGAAGAAAACGTCATTTGCATTTAGCTAATTTCGCTAATTAGTGTATAAGCTAGATTTTCTTCTGGACGTTCATGATCAACATCTGTCATTATCTATTACTTAGTCACGTATAAATACTGTGGAAAAACTATTTTAAACGGAAATTTTTTTTTGAAAAGGACCTCTCTAGAATTTCAATAAACACAGAGAATAACGTAGGAGAAGTGACAGCTAAACTCCCAAATCAAGATCTCGTGAAAGTCAAACTTACTTTGTGACATGTCGAAGCTCGTCCGTCTTCAATATTTTTGATGTTAAGGTCCTGCAGTTTTTACTGCTCAGCGGAAGCATTGTAGGTACAGCCTTGTAATCACGAAAAGGGGACCTTTGATTTTCCAGTTTATTCAGGTGTTCAAAATATGAAGACTATTATTTGTTGCAAATTAGCAAATATAGTTCAACGAAAAATTCTTACAAATGAAAATTTGTTTAACTTATACGACGTTTCTCTCCTTGAAATTGACGGATACGAGGCCGCTCTGCGGGTAACAGATAATGTTCCTAATTTGAATATAATTTACATGAAGTAGTGGCAGCCATATTGTGTCGCAGTATCCATGGTGCTTGACATTTTGGTGTTTATTTCAGATTTATCTCGAGAAAATTTGTCAAATACATCCATATTCTTATTTATTTTGACGGCAATTTGAAAAACGATGTAATTCTTACTTGTTGAAGGTTAAAACTAGTTGAAGTCAGTGGGTTTTAGTGTTGAAAATTGAAGAGGGAATTTGTTCCCCCGTCTTGCAACCACCATGAGTGAGCAACTAAGTATATTGTAGAGGAGCTGAACAAGGAGCCTTTCAAGAAGAATTATAACCTCATAAGGTAAGTTACGTCTTTTACTATTTTTTTGCTAGTAATCATGAAATTGATGTCACCCAAAAGGCTAGAATCTCTGATCACAAACGCAATCTTTATAAGGGTGAATGATATTGAAGAGATCTTTTTAATTAGCAGATTGTTTTATTTAGACACTCGAATGTTCTCAATTTTTCTGCATAATTTACCGCTTGAAGGCCAAATTAATTTCATTACAGTGTATTTTTAGTGGGGGTGGTTGCTACACGATTCAGTCAAATTTGCTCAGTAGACATAAATTGAAGTCTTTATTTACACTGCAAAGGGCATTTACACAAATTTTTTATGATAAATTTATGAAAGTAGTAAAATATTGAGAAATTTTAAGCCATGAGGATATAAAATTCACATGTGAATGGTAAAACTAAGTAGCAAGAGCTTTCTGGTTGGACACTGCCATCAGGTCAAGTAAATAACAGCATAAACAAAATTTGACTTCAAGTTGCTTTCGCTAGTTAAGGTTGACGCAAAGAGAAAAAACCATATGTAGTAATCCACACAGCCGGCAGACTTTTCAATTTTGTATATTTTTTTCAGTTTTGGACTCCCTTCAGCCCCTGCAGCTACTACAAGTTCTGAATGATGTCTTTGCAGAGATTAATCCTCAGGTAATTGCTGTTTGCTTTTGTTTCCTGTTACAATTTATTGGGTGGTCCATTAGCCATATTCTAAAGACCCTCACTAGTATCAAAAGGGAAAAGGAGGCATGGGGAGCAAATTCGTTGAAGCCTTAGTCTGAATTACCTGGGGATTAGCTACACATATGGAGGGCTGTGGGTAGAAAAGAGAGGAAGGGGCAATGGTCTCATTAACTAGTTTGCTTATCTCCAGATTGAGCTGTCAGGGTTCAAAATCCTGGCTAGGGACATTGTGTTGTGTTCTTGGGCAAGACACGTTACTCTCTTGCCACGCGCCTCTCTCCACCCTAGGGGTATAAACAGGTACCTAAGCCCAAAACTTAGTTGCTGGGGGTAGTAAACCCTGCGATGGACCAAGCCAGGGGGGAGTTGTAATACTCCAACCTGTAGGTGTTTCCTGCTGTAGAAACAGGATAAGGCTCCAGCATGATGGGCCACTACTAGCTTGTATGCAGGACTTTAAAAATTTACCTTTGATTCAAGCAACAGTGACTGTATTATTCCTAAGAATATGATCTTCATATTTTTCCTCCACTCTTTGTTATTGATTATGTTTTTCAACAGCACAAAATTTGATCTTCGGGATGAAGAGCCTGAAACAAATGGCAAAAAGAATGTTTACATTCTTGAGAATTCTCAAATTCAAGCCAAAGACAGATTCAGGAAGTCTGTAAGTATTAATGACTGGTATAAATCTGGAAGAAAGTTGCCTTGCAACAGGAACCAAAGGTTGATGTCTTTTTATAGTGGCTGAAGAAAAATCCTGAACATGTGAACCACCTGGCAATTGTCAGATCCCTTTGAAGAACAGAGCATGAAAATCAGACCACAAGCACTTGTTAATAAGATGTAAATAAACTGCAGGGTTTTCTGTGATAACTGAGTCACTATACCTTGATAGGAATACTTTCACCATGCAACACTCAGTGACAATTTTCACTTGGAATTAATGCCCGAAATCTAAGTTTCTTTATCTATTTAACATTAATATTGTTTTTTTTTTCACACTGTGTAGGAATTCGTTTAGAAATGGGCTTATCCAAGGTGACAAGTTGGTTGTGTACCCTATTCTTCATTGGCTATTTGAAAACCTGACAGAATTAAAGACAAGAGCTTATCTTGCAAGATATCTTGTGAAGCTGGAGGTACCTCCAGATCAGCTGGGTGACCAGGAGCTAATGATCTCAATGTGAATGTAAGTGTTTTTCTTTCTCGTTAAATGAAATTATAGTTTACTTTTGCAAATATGGCTCAAAAAGTTTTGTCCTTTGGAACTGAAAGGAGTTAACAAACAATAAAAGCAAGTGACAAACTCGAACACCAAACCATGGTCTGCCAAGTAAGCCAACAGCTCCCACATGTGTTGTGTGGAGCTGGGGCTTAAAAAGGGGGTGCTTTGCACCCGTCTCGGCAGTTAAAAGTGCAGATCGGACTACATAGGGCTCTTAGTCCTATTTTTTCTTGATGGCTGTGCCAGACTGATGAGGCCTCATAAGGTTGAAACAGCTGCCTGGGTGATACAGATATGGCTGTGCGCATGCCAGGCTGTGGGTTGGTGTTTGAGTGTGTCCCTTGCTTTTATTGTTTGAAAGGTTTTACCTTTGATGTCAAGTGTGTCAAATGTGTTCCAATTCCATAAAAAAAAGGATGACCCACCCCTTACAAAGGGTTCAATACAACTGATGACCCTACCCCCTCTCCTGCTCCGGCCCACCCCCTCCCCCCCCCCCCAATACTTTATGACCAGTCCCTAACTCGAATCATTAATATATTTCAGTTGTGCCGCGGTTTGACATAGAAGCAGGGGCAAAATAGTCCATTCTGCTTTGTATTGGACTTGTTCACCTTGTTTGTATTCCTTTTTAATCAAAAGAATATTTGACCGCAGAATCAACTGTCAGTAATGAAAGCCACTGCACACACAATAAAAACAAATCAAAACATCAGCAGAGTTATTTGACTTTAACAGTAGAGAACACTACAGTTGGGGCCAAAAATCTAACAAGGAATTCTGTTTTGTTGACATCAGTATTTAGACCCTGATGGAGCAGTTTAAAGAGTTACACAAGACAGTGGAACAGCTTAGGACATCTGGACTATCAACAAGGGGAGATTAAAAAGGTGAGTAAATGTTCTTTCCAACTTGAAGGAACCACAGAGACTAAGGCCGGAAAAAACTCTGGTCAAATGTGTTTTGTTGCACCAGCTCCTTTTCACCTCTCCCCCTATCCATTGTACGTCCCACCTGTTACTATTTTAGGGAGGGTTTGGGGGTGGGGGCTCATTGTAACCTGCAGTATGCATAGCCCCTCCCCTGAAGACAAGGTCATGGTGGACCTTAGAATCTAGGAGAGAACAAATACTAGGACAAATACTAGTCAACAGTTTTTTAAACATAGGACGTGGGTGCTCACAGAGACCTGAAACCGCTGCAGTAGACTTACTGAATGAAATAGAGTGCTCAGCGGTCTTGTAGATATTTAACATATCATCTCGTACTTGTGTCTACATGTGTTAGGACATAGTGCACATGGAAGATGAAAAGGAGCAGCTGACAGAAGAGCACTTGATAGAAATGCACGAAGAAGGTATCACCTAAAATTAATAGTCTGTTCTCAAGTCAATATGAGTTTTCTTGTAATAAGGGCATCGTCCAAGTACACATGAATCTAAGGGAGATTTACATCAGAAGAATGTACATATAACTAAAAGATAACCACCTAACTTGTCTAAACTAGCAATTTGAAAAAAATTGTTTGGGTTAATGGATCGGCTAGTAAAGCTGAAATATACTGAATGGTTCTGAAACATAAACATAAGATGTTGTCAAGTCATGCGTGTTTTTAAAATTTAAATCCAATTTGTGATCTACACTCTATATTCAGCTAATAAATATTGGTGTGATGTATTTACATTAACAAGAATTGAAGAAAATTCATTCATATTCTAGGTTGAGAATGTACGGAACTATGAGAGATGTTACAAGCAGCTCGCAACTTGCGAGTTGAAGAGAAAAGAGCAACACTCTTGGTCGGCAAAAATTGGAACAGAAGAATCAGGTAATTAACAACAATGAACAATATTTTATTATCAAGTATCATAGGCAAGCAATGGTGGAGGCATGTTGGCGTCATGGTGCTACGCTTGACCTTGATCGATTGGTCCAGGTGTTGAGCCCTAGGCCAGGGACATTGTGTCGTGTTCTAGCCTGTACTCTTAGTGTATCTTTCTCGCCTGTGTAATAAATGGGCGCTGGTAAATTTATTGCTGGGGGTAACCTTACAATGGACTAGTATCACCATTCACGAAAAGTAGAAAAACTCCTAGTTGCTTCATGTTACAGAAATCAGGATGAGCTCCATGCTGATGTGCCACTTGGTTCATATGCAGACTATAGGCAAGCAATGCACTATAATTTACAGGCCTCCCAAGTTCAACTTGTGTTTTTTTTAGAAGTTAATAAAAGACATGGATTATGCAAAGTCTGATGATAGGAAACCTAGCATTAATAATAGTTATTGCTTATAGAATCTGCTTCAAAAGGTTAGGCAGTAGAGCTGGAAATTTGAACTTATGTTTGTGTAGGATACCTTTCTTTATGCATAGATGCAAGATAGTTTTCTTCAGGAGTCTTAACAATAATACACTTAGAAAATAAAATAAGTTAGAAGCTGTGAAGTTGTCTAATTTTCTCTACTTTTGATTTTTATTTTTTTACAGTACCTCCACTCAGACCAACGTTACCAGCGAATGCTACAGCAGCTGAAGGACATGAGGGCTCAGGGTGTCGGCACAACTGGGGCAGGTAATTAAATAGAGACATGCAGATCTAAACATGGTTATGAGCATGTGATTAAAAGTAGGTCACTAAAGAAAATATTTGTTACAGAAAGTTGTATTGTAACTTTAGGAGCATAGAGATAACTGTGTTGAAGGCTTTGGTTTTACTTACAGACTTATAAAGAGGCTAGAGGAGGAAAACAAAGTCAATGTATATCTCTGCCAGGAAAAACTACCAAAGGTAAAATCCAGTATAAGATTAGGTAAATATAAGCACAGTAACTGTCTTCTTCTATTTAACAATTAGATTATGAGCTCGAGATTTCTATCACGTGATAGTTGACCGAGGGCGCAGCACGAGTCAACTATCGTGCGATAGAAATCGAGAGTGAATAATCTAATTGTTCTAGTATGAAATCTACTATTCGTTCAAAACTTAATCTAAATCCTCTTCTCAACACTTCGAAAACGCCAAGAAACGGCCGTCATTTTGTTAACAAGCGCACACTGTTACGCTACTCACTATTTATCACAGAGTAGATAGTGAGTAGCGTAGCCAATCAGAGAACGGCATTTGTGATAGAACGCTAGCAGATTTATACTAAAATTCAGTAGAAAGGGGGGGATCGCAAATCACGAACATTGAATTCATCCTCATCAGAAAATATCCAAAAAAAACCAAAACAGCTGCAAAATTAGTCTTAAATTATTTCACTAATTAACTTTATTAAAAGCTTTGAGTTTTCAACCAAATACGGGTACATTTTGTTGCTGAATTGAATTTTTAAAAAACTGAGAATAACAATCTCAGAAACTGTGACGTGCTTAGCAAGTGGTATGAAAATGATTTAATTTTTGAAATACTAAGGAGGCTGGAAGGAAAAAGAAGTATGCACGAGATCTGCAGAAAGTGGCTGATGAACCAGCTATGGGCCTACGACTGTGTTGATGAACTTAACAAACAGGTGAGAGACGGGATGGCAAAGTAATAACTTTGATTTACAATGTGGTATGAAAACTTACTTGTACAAAAATATTTAAGTTTGGCTTTAAAATAAACTTATTTATATATTTTTTTCAGATCAAGCAACTCTCTGCAGAGATCAATACACTGATTGAAAAGAGAATGGTGCGAAATGACCCTATTGATGACAAGCTCTCACTTTTCAGACAGCAGGTAAGCTGTATCTTGTTGTTAATCAAAATCTTGCTGGGGAAACTTTATATACTAATAAAAGTGATTTAACGCATTTCAATTGTGGAAGTGCTTTTCATTTCTTCTTAGGGTTACTTGTGTCATTTGTACATGCACGATTAAATACTGACGTCTGGCAGGCAATTATAGTGCACGCTACTGAGTGTCTGAAAAACTGTAGTAAGCCGTCTTAAGTTTTTCACCAATTTACTTCAGTTAATAAGAGCTGTACTGATAATAATGAGTTTAGAAGTACTAGAATTTTTTGCAGTCTTTTTTTCCCTCACAGTTAAGGTTATACAGGTTAGACTTTAGGCTCACATAGAGTAAATTTCTGTTCTCAAGGCTTCAATCATTGGACGTAAGAAAGAAGCTGCGGCAGAGAAACTCCAAGAGGCCATGGATGAGGTAAAATACTGTAATTTGTATTAATAATAAACATGCATTGTCATGACCAGAGGACTTTAAGTTAGGTAGCCTGCTAATACAGACATATTCCCAGCTACAAGAGCTCAAAAAACCGTGTGCTATGGTTTAGGTTGGGATAAGGGTTAGACACATGGCCCTAGCAGTATTATTCATATTGTTTTGATGAGCAGTGTAGTAAATATATCTTATTACACATTTTGTTGTGTAGTATCGCTCAGTATTTTACGAGTTGTACCAAAATACAAACAACGAGTAAAAATTCTCAGGGATACTACACAACAAAACGTCTAATAAGAGATTTATTATCCAACACGCCAAATTGGTTTGTTCGTGCGAGCCAATTTCATGGATATTTATTTACTGGGAATGTGTGACAGAAGTATGCGAAGCGGAACGGAATTGGCCTGGGAAATCCAGCTAACTGATTGGTCAAGGGCAGGAAACCTGTCTAACCGGTCCTCTGAAGCACAAATGCCGCGTGATATTTGTACTCGTCTTAAGCGTTATTTGTACTCTGCGAAGTGCAGTTGGATAATAAGGAAAGATATTTCTTATGATGGTTTTAATTGGTTTCTGGTTGTTTGCACATGACCTTGCTTCTGAACTTTGCTAACTGGCATGAATGTTGAATTTGTTGTGGTCAATTGTTAGGTGACCAGTGCAGAAAGTGACTTGCAGAAAAAGAAAGAGTTATTAAAAGAAAATGAAGGGTCCGAAGTGTTGAAAGGCGATGAGGTGAGTTTTGTCTTCATCATTGCGTCAAGTGGTTGTGGTGAGACAGCTACTGGTAGTGTAGCACATTATTCCAGGATTTATTATATGGCTTTCTGGAAAATTTTTCTTGAGGGACACAGTGGCAAGTCTTGAGTGGATTTGATTCATCTTGCCTGCTCAAAGAGCTAGACCTATAATGCTAATTATAAAAATAACCATTCAAGAAACCATTGTCTCATTATTATTCCACTATCATAATCACTTTGAACAAATCAAATATGGTTTCATTGGTCTGTACTCTTATCAACAACAAGACAAGTAATTTGACCACTATGATGATGTGTATCGTCGTTGATAAGAGTACAGAGCACTAAAAACCACATTTTGATTTGTTTTTTTACCACAACAGATAATTTTAAAGAAAATGTTTTTTTCAGCATGCAAGCTGAAAAAGGCATCGCTTGACACATTGATGTGAGCAGCATTGTCTGGAGTCCTATCGACCACAGCAAATTAGCTAGTCAGATTGCAAGATTAGTAGCAATTGTGGTAAAACTGAATATTGACTGGACAGTGTGGTGAGAAACTTTTACTAATTTCAATTTTTTTTGGCATTAGTTCAAAAGGTATGTGAACAAGCTGAGGGGTAAGAGCACCGTATACAAAAAGAAACGCCAAGAGGTTTGTAGGAGGAATGACTTCTTAGATTCCTGCTTATAAATTGTTTAAATAACATTGTGTGTATTTTGGATTAAACATACTTTGCCTGGTTTGTAATTGCTGTCTCTGTGATTTCCAGTTGGCAGAGCTTCGTGCAGAGTATGGTGTGCTGGCCCGAACAGAAGAAATCTTACAAGGAAAAGATGAGTCATTTCAACAGCAGTTGGTTAGTAATTGTACCACAACAGGATTTTATTCTCTGTGGGCCTTTGTTTGAGATGAAGCCTTTATTTAATTCTAAAATGGTGTCAATATGAATCGTCCTTTCTTGTGACTGTGGCTTTTTGGGACGCATTTG
This sequence comes from Platygyra sinensis, assembly GCA_019787425.1. Taxonomy (NCBI): domain Eukaryota; kingdom Metazoa; phylum Cnidaria; class Anthozoa; order Scleractinia; family Merulinidae; genus Platygyra; species Platygyra sinensis. Next base: position 77,221 of record JAHPZR010017034.1, on the reverse strand, counting down.
TTTGAGGTGTCTTTATTTGAGTTGCAGCGTTGTTCCAAATAGATCCTTATAATCTGAAAAGTGCTTTATTTGATAAGAAGTCTTTATTTTAATGGGCAATTATTTGAGCTTGACCCAGCAGTCTGTTTTATGTTCTTGGCATTATTCTTGATGGATCCTTGTTGTCTACAGGGATCTTTATTTGAGGAGGAGTCTTTCCAGTTGGGAAGTTATCCTAGAAAGAATTTTTTTTTGAAGGAGCCTTAGCCTACGAGCAGGCTCACCTTTGAGTCATGTGCGCAAGCGACGAAGAGCAAAGTGATCAATTCTCGTTGAGCTCCGACGTGAGCCTGCTTGTAGGCTAAAGGAGCCTGTTCAAAGGGCACTTGTTGTTCTGGAGAAGCATACATATATTTACATGTATGCCTGAGGAGCGTTTGACAAAAGTGAAGGACATACTAAGAATTCCTCACTAATTGTACAGTTTTTGCCCAATTAAGTCTAATTTAGAAAGCAAAAAGGGCGTGTCTGGCTTCCATGAGACTCAAGAGGAACTGGAAAAGGTTTCTGCCAAGAAAAGCGAACTGGATGAACAGAAGGGGAAGACACTGGAGGACATTTCTGAACTGGTATGGTCAGCAGCTTAGATTTGATTGAAATGTGTCTCATTGCATTTCCAGACACCTTGAAATTTATCAGAGATACTCCTCTACTCATCATATTTTCAAATTCTTCCTTGTTGATCTTAAAAAATGCGATGAAACACTTGCTCAGAAGTTTGGTATAGTATGTCAAAGTTTGCTATAGCAGGGATTTTGGTTTCATTAGTGCTTTTATCCACATGCTAACTGGTACTTAGAAATCTACTAATGTGATAGAATTTGAAAGAACCTTTTCCACTGGCAAATAATTTATTTGAGAATAATTTTCTTCAGGTTCGACAACTGAATGGAACAATTGCGGATAAAAAGAGTGCCCTGGCTCCAGTCATCAAGGAACTAAGACCAATGAGACAGAAATGCCAGGTAATGAGAATTATCAACTTAGAATTTCTCCTTACCTTATCCATGCATTGTCAAGGAGAGATGTGAGGAGAATACAGAAAGTGATCAGTGAGGGAACCAACATCTTGTTGATGTACTACCAAATTTTTAAAACAGCCGTTAGAAGAAACTTATGACAATTAGAAGGGAGGATTGATGGAATGCTAGTCAGTTCGATCGATAAAAGACGATTCGATCAAAGACAAGAGTCAGTTCAGTCAGTCAGTATTGAACTTACTATTTATCAAATCTGTTTAACAAATAAAGAAGCCTAAGCCGCGTATTACACTGTGATAATACACGACAGGCATTTGAGAACACGAGGGAAATGTAGCAAGCACGAGCCGCAGGCGAGTGTTTTCTACATTTCTCGAGTGTTCTCAAATGACTGGAGTGTTTTATCACAGTGTAATACACGGCTTAGGCTTCTTCATTTGCTTTATGATATAGATTTTACGCGCGCAAAACAATAAAACACGCTTTTTCTATGTTTTATACTCTGATAAAACATAGGTTTTTGACCAATCAGAGCGCGCGCAGGGTCCAATCTATGTTATAATTAAAAATATTTAGCTTGGCAGTGGATAAAAGAACGAAGAATAATCTATATATGCACTTAGTCTCAGTTTTAATCATCATTTACTGTTCTATCAAAGCAACCTTTGTTTCGATCGAACTGACCAATTGATGGTTTGGAAATTAAATTTACAGGAAATGACTGGAGAGTATGAAGAAAAGAAAGCAGCTTACGAGAACTTAGCAGCAGGACTGGAGAGCAACATGTCTAAACTGGAACAGGTAATTAAAATACTCACCCATCCCTCCTTCAGATTCAAACGTAAACCTTTTTCCCTTCCATTCTCACGTGTGCACTTGCGTGTTGTTGTAGCAGCACACGTCGCGCGCGAATCTCTTGTCTAACTTGTTCAATTTTGCATCATTTCCAGGAAGTGCGTGGCCTCCGCGAGGAACTGACGCATGAGGAAGGGCGATATCATTATTTACACTGCATGTTGAATGTGAGTATTGCGGTATTAACTTTCTCATTACAGACAGAATGTAAGTCTATCAAGTGCCTCGTAGTTTTGCAGCGATCTCAGGAAATTCCTTCCGACGTTTTCATGGGAATTTTGAGCAGTTATATAGCACTGCCATTTGGAGTGTCACACAAGGCAGCGTTTCTCTGGTACAGATGATCGTTGTGTGACAATCCAGAGGAAACTTTTGTGTAACTATCTTATTTTGTACAACTCAGGTACTTGAGGTACAACAGAAGCGAATTGACGATGAGCTGAAGGCCTATCGTTCCGCGGATACAGCGGATCGTAAAAAATCTTTCAGGTAGGCTGTAATATTTACCTGTCACGCACCTTTTACCCTAACGTTCCGAGAGTTACAGGAGTTCCACCTGAGCCCCTTAAGGAAGAAATGTGTTACAAAAGGATGTGACAATTTCGCAAATGTTGACACTGAGATTTCATTTGACAACTTAAGTCGACAACGCTTTGATTGCTCCGAGGATCTGCCGATAACAATGTGGAGTCAATTTGAAAATCTTAGCATTTGTTGCAAGCTTAGGAGAATGTCGCTCCCTTTAATGCTGTTTCTTTTGTTAACAGGGAGCAGTTCACTAAAAAGATTCAAGAACAGGAGAACCTGGGGAAGGTATATAAATTACGTGATATGCTTACTTATTGGTAGATCGTACTTTGTGGGTTTTATGATTTTGCAGCTCTCTGCCTTGACACTCCTGAAAGCAATCTGGGCTCTTTTAGTCACGTTCTTCTCATTACTGTACTTTTTCAGAGTCTGCGTGATAAACAAAAGAGTGTGCGAGAGAACCAGGCACCGAATATGAAACAGATGAAGATGTGGAGTGTAAGTTCATTTTTCCAAAACCCTACTGCTGTTGAGTTCAACGGGATTCAGGAAATCTTGCCATTGGAATTCAGACTTTGAGATTTGAATCTCAGGAAACGCATGTTTTGAAATGTCACTACCTCAGCTGTTCTCTGCGGTGATTTACATGTAATTTCAGCACTCTGTTCGAGTGCAAACTGACCCGTTTTCATCTACACAGGCCGCGATGGTTTTGGTCAGCGCCAACGACCTCTGAGTGGTTCCCCAGTGGTTCCCACTTTTTGTGCACGTGCAGAGCCCGTGCAGAGTACTCATTTTAGACTCTCAACCAATCAGATTTGAGCAGAGATCCCTGACAATCAAATTAGAACCTGCCAATGATCGTAACTCTTCGTACTGACCGAAAGGAACGAGAAGTCTGAGGACGACATTGCTACGAACCAATTTTGGTACCTAGCAAACAAGTTTGCTACGAGTCTTTTTGCAATAGAACTAAACCCATTTTGTCTGTATTTGTTGGTAGTTAAAACATTTCGAAAGATTGGAAAACTTTTGGAATTTCTGGAAGTCCGTTTTTTTATTTCAGTAGTCAGGAAAAAAAATCACGGAAGTGTTATCTCTTCTTCTGGAACTTCTTTAAATTCCTTTCTTTCAATCGCCTCGAACTAATTTCCTTTCTGCTTTCCCTTAATTTTAGGACCTTGCCAAATTATTGGAGTGCAAGCGAAACTGCATGGTGAAACAGCAGCAGGAAGCACAAAACGGGGACTTAACCATGACACAACAAGGCCTGGATGGTGAAAATGTATTGGTCCTTTAAGAAACAGAAATGGTTCTTCCGACAGCACACTGAACTCCTTCTGTGTTTATTAAGTACTCTAGCACAATAGCTCTGGTACGAACTCGCTTGTAAATGCCCAATCTGTTAAGTTATCTGCGTATTCTTGTGTATGATATAGCGAATAAAGGTTTCCTTGAACAAAGTTTTAAACTGGGTGATTGTGAAGACCAGCTGTTGGTCGTTTGTCGGCCGAATTGGGTTACTGTTGCGTTATCGATCTTTCTGTGTACAAATCGAATTGCCTCCCTGTGGGATACAACAACGTGACATTCCACCAGACAACTGTACCCAACCACGCAACAATTACATTACTGTGTCGCGTGCGCATATACCAACAGCCTTAGTCAAAATAGCTGATACCGATGTCACACAGAAGCAGCAACAATTCAAAGCTTGGGTCGATTGGGTCGAGCATGGCGAGAGTGTAGACGTGTTCTTGCTAGCTCCGTTCTAAAAGTTTGTATATGGCCTTATTACATGGCACACAAGGTAGAAAAGTTTAAAAGAAAAACCCATATAGAGAGAACCGGACCAGCTTGGAGAAGTGAGTCAATATCGTCTGAAGAAGATTCTCTTTCCCCGCTGGAGAAGAAAGTCAAATCAACAGACCACATGGAGTCGGAGTCGGGAAGCGAAACCGATGATGTTGTCGCGACGCTTGAGGTGGTTAAAAAAGTAATGCCCAAGATTGAATTAGTTTTAGAGAAACTTGATAAGATGGAAAAGAAACTGGACAGTCTTGAAAACTACGTGAAAGTTGTCGACGGAAAGGTTAATCGACTGCAAGAGAAGGTCGAACACTTTGAATCGTTCAGCAAGGATGCGGCATTATCATTAAAGGTGTTGGATGAAGGAATGTCCTTTGCGAACTCCGAAATTGAAAGCATGAAGGAGAAAATAAAGCACTGGGAAAAATCTCTTCAAGAAAAAACAGCGAGGGTGGAGAGGAAGCTTCAGGGAGAGATCGAAACATTGAGAGATGAAAAGCTTTACATGGA
>JAHPZR010017034.1:32500-65000 GCA_019787425.1 Platygyra sinensis | reverse complement strand
CACTTCGAGAAAGGTGCTTCTCCGGACTTACTGCAACGTTTGGATCAAATGAGAGAGGTCTCTTTAAGGAGCATTTTGAAAGCTCCAGGCAGGAAAGTTATCTTCTATGTGTTTAACCTAAGTTTACTTCCAAAATAAGTCTTGTGATTTCTCCCAAGAGGCGCTTTTCCGTGGCTGCCGACAAGAATTCATTCCCATAAGAGGGGGGCGTTGGGGCCTATTGGAAACCGAAAAACCACACAGAAAATCGCGAAACCGCAAAACCGCAAGAAATTTCGTCCAAAACCGAAAACCGAATAAAACTCCTCACTCACAAAGGTTTGGTAGTCTTTAGATTCTCTCTTTCTGTTATTAATTTTTATACGTATTATCTTATTTTACTTTCCGAAGTTCTTTCTGGTTATTCCCTTGTTATATTAGTGCAGAACACATCGATGTGCTTTATGTAATCCGGCTCAACAGACCTATAGCAATGTGAAACTAGAAAACAGGACACCACATTATGAAGTTACTTTTTGACTGCCATTGTCAGAATTTTCATTAGTCCAGGCACAATGGAAGTCCCATTTTACCAACCAAACTACTTAATTTTACAATCAAATAGTCTCTCCTTCGCTTTTATTTCACGTGAACAGAGCGAGCCGGCAGTGTTATTTCCGAAACGAAAAGGGGCGACAACTCGCAATTGAGCTATAGCTGCTGAAACTCGATAGTCCACAGTCTTTTGCTTTGATGTTATCTTGATCTTTTCATAGACTGCTTGGCCAGGGGGAAGCACTTCCTTGGGGAAGTGCCGCTGGATGGGATCATATTTTCACGACTGGATTGACTATCATGGGGTGGTTTGGGGTCCCATTTTCAATAGAGTAACAAGAATGGGGTAGCACATTTTCTGATTATTAGGGTAACACAGTTCTTCATACTTACGGTTAGCAATGTTTGCTCTGTGGGTGAAAATGTAAAGTGTTTTTTTTAATTCAATAGAATTAAGGTATATACTTAAATAGAAATTGACTAAGTTGGGATCACGAAAATTACATATTAATTGCCTAAACAATAGGCCACTTGCACTAAGAGGTCATGTGACATCGTTTTTATGAAATTGAAAGTTTCATGATTTTGCCTTTGAAACACTATTAGTGGGTCATCTCTTAAACCAAATAATAGTGATTTGATTTTTTAAACCCGCACCATTTGCTTAAAATGAGAAAGCCCGTAGCTGGTCACGTGACTAAAACATGATTTTTAAAATTATGAATTATCGCTTTCCGATACAAATTTTGCACTTAAACTTCAAGGGAAATGTTGAAAAGATGATGTGGTAACGTTTATAGCACATCTGAACGTAACTATCAAACATTTTACAAGATGTGAGCAAAAAGCAGTTTTGGTCGCCATGTTGGAGGGCAAGAGCGTGCCCTCCAACATGGCGGCCCATACAAATCATGCTACTTTGTTGAAAAATCAAAGTGCCATAAAATATCTCCCTTAAATGCGTTTCGTCTCAAATTTCGGGTGTAAGATAATTTTTATGTGTTCTGTCGATTTTTGGCAACAGCAAGATTACAACTCACTGTTTAAGGGAAGCATTGGTCACGTGACCTCTTAGTGCAAGTGGCCTATTGACTAAGATGGAGTCTGTAATTGACCACAGAAGAGACTCTAATGGGGTAGGGGTTCTGAGAGGCCAGCGGCACATACCCACCAAAAATTAACCCACGTACCTCCTCCGGGTTGCTTGGCAGCAGTTACGACCCAAATAACGGCTGCTAAAGAGAGAAGGCTTGTCATGCATTCCCAGGCGCGGATCTAGTAAAAATGTTGAACGATTTACCACAAAACAGCTGATGCTGTTGCATTGAAAAATCTTTGAACGTTCTGTTGTTTTTGTTTCTTTTTTCTTACGTCTTTTGTCGATCGTGAATGACAACTGGCTTGTTTGCCCTCGAATCTCGGCTCCCGCAGCGGCAAACAAACTGTAGCGTGAGAGAGTCTAGATTGCTTGACGGACCTCACTCTTTGTTGGTCGCCTTGGAGTTTCTTCTTGTACTCTGTTTTTGACGAGTAAATGACTGAAAACATAAGGGTAAATCCAAGGGAATTAATAACCGAGTTCGAAATAGCGGGGTTCGACTCCATCCATGGCCCTTGTCTCTTTCAAAAACTTGGAATAAATAAAAAAATAAATGTCAAAGTATTTCGAGATTCAACTTTCAGTTAACTTTTATTACAAATGTATACATGTCAATTTTTTTATTATTATGAAAATTCTGACCGAGTTCCGTAAAACGGTGGAAACCGGTATGGATCCGCGCCTGCATTCCTCTAACTGTAAGCCTCATAGTCTCTTGCTGTAAGTGGTTCCTTGGAATTATAGTTTTGGCGTGACTGCGAGGTGTAGCATCCTTGGCAAAACCAGAAAAACCGTAAAATGAAATGGGCAGAAGAATCCGAAAACCGCCATCATTGTTGACAAAAACCGAAAACCAAAGGCTAAATTGGAGAAAATCCGCAAACCGCACGAAACACCAAAACCCAAAAACCGCAATTTTTAAGAGCGAAAACCGAAAAACCGAACCAAAAATTGGCCAAATCCGCAAAACCGAAAATCCCAAAGCCCCCTCCAATAAACACGCACGAAAGCCGTTTCTCGAAAAGTACTCAACGGATTAGTAATAGTAATTGGACCTAGGGGAGTACAATTCAGGGAGTAATCGCGTGAATAATTTCAAAATCGGACGAGTATATAATGTTAGGTCGGTTCTAGAGTATGCTGCGCAGGTATGGCTGGATATCCCTGCATACTTGTCTGACGCTATTCAATCTATACAAGGAAGAGCTTTGAGAATAATATTTCTCAAACTCGTTAATAATTCATCAAGTAAAAACAAAGGAAATAACGACCGTGACGTTGGTTTGGGTATCTGAACTTGATTAGCATAGATTTTTACGATTTTATTTCTCCGTTTTCTCCTTACTTCAGGTTTCGATTGAGAAGACATCAGAACACTCGAGACAGTGTTTCATCGGTTATCCAAACACCTCGAATTTCATCAAATTAAAATACTCCGCTGTTCGTCGTATTTTCAACTGTCTTCTCGGCGTTCTGATATCTCGATGAAACACTGTCGCTCGTGTTTGATATATTACTTCCTAACTCTAGCTATTAGCAAGTACTAGACCTAACTAATCTGACAACATTAGGGAGTCGTAGGATACTCTTGTGTAAAAAGTTGATGGCTGATATGAGGGGATGAGAGCCATCCCATAATATTATCCTTCCTGGCTCCACAAGTCACACCACGAACTATACCATGTTAATTACTTTAAGATCAGGAAGCACTACAGCTTCAAAAACAATGAAAAGGACAAAGAAAGAAAATGACTTTTTTACATTTAGATTCGCATGAATGTAGATTAATTATTATCATTGTTATTGTAGTTAGACCTAGCTGGTAAACATTATTTGTAAACTACACTGTTAATAAATTGTTAAGACGAAATCCGATAGAAGATGGAGCAATTCCAGGTTTTAGTGGACAAAAATCTGTACCAGAGTAGTTTTAAATATTTTACAGTCATATTTACATTTTTTTAAAGCTAAATACATAAATAATTGCCTGAAATAACCCCGAAAAATAATTTCCCACGGGAACGAGAGAAAATAAATTTCAAAGTTCAGTCATTTTGTGGAAACACAGGCAAAATTCCATCATCAGTTTCATTTCACCAAAACTTTTAAGCGTTTCATACGAAGTTCAACATTCGTTTTCGACGTTTGGTGTTGCTAGAAATGAATTGTTTTGAGAAGATAATTAAAAGAGCCCTACAGAAGTTTGCAATACAATGTAAATAATCTTGGTACAAGATTTTTGTCCACTTGTTACTCCAACGTCTGGCGGATTCCGTCTTAAACCTAAACCTCATTTAAATTGGTCAATCAGGTATCTTTCCTAAAATAGCCTCGCAGTTTGACCACGCGCTAAAATTAGATTGGAAGAGGCCCATTTATGGGAGATGTCTTTTCTTAGACCATGGTCTCTTGCCTATGCGACGGTATTTGACCATCCTCTCTCACGTTTAATTCATCTGAAGCAGGAGCAGCTGTAGTAATTGAATTGCCTGCTGCCTCAGCAGTAGCCACAATTACAGCTTCAGCCGCCGCAGCAGCTACTGCCGCTGCTGCCGCTGCAGCTGCAGCAGCTGTAGCTGCTGCCGCAACTGCAGAACTTACGCCAGTCCCAGCCTCCCGAGGCACGGTAACCTTTTCAGCCACAGCTCTTGCGGCATCTGCTGCCTTTTTCGCAGCCTCGGCACACTGCGAAGTGTTTGGGGACGGTTTGCGGGATTTCCAATATAGTAGCCACACTGTACCGATAAGAGACAGCAACGCAGTTTTCATAATATCATCTGCAGTTTCCCGACCATAAAAAGACTGCCCAGCTAATACTGTGCCAATAACTGCAAAACTGAGACCAAAAAATCCAGCTACACCCATGCTAGCACGCCGAATACAGAGCTTACTCTTGCACTTGTCTACGTCACATATTTGGTAAATGATATAGAATATAGTGACGAAAAAAAAGGGAAATAATTAGTAAAACAGACAAGCCCCAAGTTGGATTAATCATGATGCCGATTGCGACCCAGTACAAATGATATAAAACCAAGTTTATAGACACGATAAGCTGTAATCTGCTGCAAAATGAATTAATCCCCGTTTTGAAATTTTCACAACGTTTACAGAACTTTAATATGAAGGATATCACCAAACATTCCAAACCTATAAATGGTGCAATTACGCAGAATTCTAAGGGAAAATTACTTTTTGTTGAATATTCACTGGATGACAGCACCACTGAAAGCCAAACTGAAACCTCTATCAGACACAGGATAGAACACAAAATCGTTACAGAACGAATAAGTGGCTTTTCTGTTTTGGCACAAAAAACCGCACGACAACAGGAGTTTGCAGAGCAACAACAGGAGTGTTCCACGTTTGCAGAGCACAATACACAATCCTCTTCTTTGGAAGAGTTTTCCTTCAAATAATCTAAAGCCACAAAGAAAAATATTGGACTGAGCATCATGGCACACAAAAGAGAAAAGCACAAAACTGTCTTCAGGTAACCACCGCGTCCCGTTGCGTCAGTGTCAGAGATATGCTTTTCTATGACGCATTCCGCAGAATTCAACCGGGGATCTCGTATGCCTGGACTTACAGCGAGATCTTGGAGCTGTAAAATTATTAAATAACAAAAACTTTATTAATAAATGTATTCGGTGACATAAATATATGTTATTGGCCGGCTGGGAGGTCCGTATAGGGAAAAACTGTGACCGAGGTCTTGAAAATGCTGCCCGAGGCCGCAGGCCGAGGGCAGCATTTTCAAGCCCGAGGTCACAGTTTTTCCCTATACGGACCGACCCTAAGCCGGCCAATAACATTTTTATCTTTTTTTTTTCTTGCCGTAAACTGGCTTACAAGTGCGTTTGTTTACGCAACTTTGCCATTGAATCGGCTTACGCGCCGTCTATTTAATTTGCAAAAAATCTAACGAGCGAAAGAACGAGTAAATCAGATATTTTACGATAACTGCAGAAATTCACGCACGCTCATTGGCTAATTTTTATTGTCCATATGCGGACGTACACATGAATTTAAAATTCATGCGACGCGTCAGCGAGGGAGAGCCGGCAATTCGACAATTTGTTATCGTAAAAAACAAATTGATGTCAGTTTTTAATGCGTCTGTCCTGTTATTGATAATGAATTTCGTCATCACATTGTCAAAGTAGTCCGCGGATCCACTAGGCTATCGCCTCGTGGATCCACAGCTACTTTGACAATGTGATGACGAAATTCATGATCAATAACAGGACAGACGCATAAAAAACTGACGTCAATTTGTTAACTATACGAAGGAAGATGTATAAAAGAACAGATTTATTTCGAACTACTTTATGTTAGTGCATTTAGTTCCCTAGTTAAGGTCTCCAAAATTGTTTTCCAGGTGTGAAATTTTGTTCAAATTTTGAAGTTGTACTACAAAAACAGTTTTTGTCGATCATGGCGAACCACTCGACTGAATTAGACTTTTCTACCGTAAATTGAATAGCAGATAGCGAGGAAATTCGTTAAGTGTACTCCACAGTAATTCTCTGAAGTACAGCGACGATTACAGAGGGAAACTCCGCTGAAATTGACTCAGTTTTTAATTAAAATTGCACAAAGAGACACACGGGATTTTACGCGCCATTACAGCGCCGATCAACAAACAACCAAACAAACTCTCACAACTTCAAAAACTTCAATTGAATTTACTTACAGTAACATTTCCTTGCCATCTAAGGGTGAATAGAGGTAAACTTGCGCTGATTAATCGTCTTTGGAAGTGAAAAAAGGGCGAAAGATTGACGATAACCGCTAATTCATTCACGAAAATAGATCAACTCGATGGATTCCGCCCGCTGTAGCGGTCCGTATGAGAGAATTCCGCCCGCTCCAGGAACCAATCAGATTTCCGGATTTGTTGAATTCCGCCCGCTCACGAGCCGAAAAAAAGATAAGGCTGGATATTGGCCAAGTTCTTTTTTTGCGTGTTTATGGACCGAGACGAAGTCCTCTTAATTCTGCCACGCCCGTTCAATGTCCTTCGTCTTACTTATGCACGTATCAATGTTAAGCACGAGGGGCAGGGGGGAGCGGGCAAAGAATGAAGGAATGGGGATTTTATTGAAATGGAGTCCTTGACAGTGACCTTGTAGGCCTGCCCCAGGGTGGCACGGGATGTTTGATCGTTCGTTGCCGGCGACAGAGTAAGACTGGTGAGTACTCGTTATTAAAGTAGGCTGAAAAAAGAGGGAAGCAACAGATTTACTAGTTTTTTTCTTGATCCTCTGTTGCACTAATGGTTGTCTAAGCAAAATATATATATATATGTTAAAAGCACTGTTAACATTTTATTGTTTATTGCAGCCTTGCTGTTGCAGTTGGTAACATCACTTCAGTCCACCTAATTTGGCCTGAAGTGAGGGAGTTTTCGGATATTTTTTGATCAATCATGTTATCCTGAGAGAGTGGACTTTAAGGTTTTTTTTTAAGAGAAAATTTCAATATCGGGACTGGCTGAGGTTTGCATCCTCACTGGGGACTCGGATTTCTCTTTGCCCCACGTTCGTGATAAACGAATTTGAAATCTTTCTTCAGATACAACCCAACCGCCTTGTAGTCAGTTTAACGCCACCATAACCATGTACTGATCATATCCATGCATGTACTTACCGCAGCCAGCACACTTTCAATCATATTTTTTCTGTCTTTCACCGAAACATTACAACAAAAATGTGGAATGGTGATGTTTAGTTCTTGCGTGAAATTAGTCACCAGTATTGAGCCAAGAGACGAGACCTCGAGGAAAACAGCAGGAAAAGCAGCATAAAGACAGTTCAAACTCCAAGTGTATTTAGCCACTTCAGATGTGGAACTGTCTGTTTCATCGGGTTTATTCTGACCATATAAATTCACAAATACACGAACCGAAGGAGGTCGCTTCGGTGGATACAGAGCTGATTCAATTTTAAAACTGTTCTTGTCCGATGCCAAGGCATTATAGATGTCACCATAGGTTCCTATACATGTGGACACGTTGACACAATCATTTATTACATCTGCTCCGGTGCCATGGACGGCAATGTCAATCAAAATGACATATATGAGGAGGCCACCACAGAATGTTGGTCTTGCCACATATGCCATGTTCCATTCACCTTTTTCCTGTAGCAAAAAAAGGTCAGGGGCCGGTTGCTCGAAGCTTGGCTAGCGTTAACCGTTGGTTAATAGATATCAAAACCTATATGTTTCAATGGTATTTAACGCTGGTTAGCGCTAACCATGCTTCGAGCAACCCGAGCCAGAACGCTAAGCATTTAACACAATTGCAGAATCGTTCTACTCCAATGACATAGTTAATGACTATTTAAGTATAAACCTAGATCACCGATCGTCACATGCTCCCTTGTTTGAGAAAGCCAGCAAAGGTTTGCAATCTGAGCCCAAATCGTCTAAATGTTGATAATCAAAGGTAACATTAACGCAGTTCACTAACTCACTAATCATTAGTCAAATCCACTCCAATGTCATTGTTTAAATTTTGAGTTCAGTCCTATGTCATGACAAAATCCTGGAATCTCTTAGGTCTTAAAAAGACTTGACCTCTTCATGTCTTGATTTCTGGGTTGTCAGTTGGAGTTTCGCTAGTGGCAGTACTCTGCGTGGCAGTCATGGTGTGCTCCATAGTAACTGGGTCGTTTGTTTCCACGATTCTTGTGGGCCTGCTGGGGCAACTATTGCTCAGCTGATTCACTGTGTTCTGGTCCACTGGTTGTTCCTCAACTTCATTATTCTGGGGAGGGGACACTTTTCTTAGGTGTCTCTGGTTAAAAATGAACGTCTGGCCATCAGCTTCAACTTCATACAACCTGATGCCAACCTTAAGAGTAACGCGGGCTTTCCTCCACATGTGATCATTTAAAGCATGAGGTTGCATGAGGACAGGGTCACCATCTTTTAAATGGTCCAGGACTCTTGCTCCTCTGTTGTAGTTCTTCTGTTGTCACACTTGTCTCCTTCTGATTTTCTTGAGTGTGCCTGAGACAATTTCTGGGTCCAACAGCTTCAATGATGTTGGCATGGTGCTCTTGGTACGTCTGTTCATTAGTCGCTTGGCAGGGCTGGTGTCCAGGCCTTCCTGAGGAGTGTTCCTGTAGTCCAGTAGGATGAAGTATGGATCTCTCTTCGTGGCCTCAGCAACTCATACAACTTTCTTGGCATGCTTTACAGCAGATTCTGCCATCCCATTGGACTGATGGTGATAGGGACTCATAAGTGTGTGTTTGAATCCGTAGTTCTCAGCAAAACTGCGGAACTCATGGGACCTGAACTGGGGGCCTTGATCTGAGGCCAACTCATCTGGAATTCCATATTGGGCCATGTGTGCTTTGAGCTTCAGGATCAATGATTTTGTTGTTGTGTCATACAGCCGGTCAATTTCAAAGAAGTTCGAAAAATAGTCGACTGTCACCAGGTAACTCTTCTGCTTGTATTCAAAGAGATCTGTAGATACCTTCGCCTAAGGGCGATTGGGTATGGCATGGCTGATGAAGGTTTCTTTGGGCTGCTTTGGCACAAACAGCTGACAGACATCGCATTTGGAGATGTGGCTCTTCATGTTTTGCCACTAGATGGTTTCTCTTGCCTGCCTTAGTTGTAAATAAATAGATAAATAAATAAACTTGCATGGAGTTCCTTAACAGTTTGTCGTCTTAGAGACTTTGGGATGATAAGGCGATCTCCGCGGAATATTAAACCATCTTGCGTCACCCGTTCATCTCTCAAATGATAGTATGGAACTGTCCCTGGAGGGAGGCAGCTCTTTTCATCAGGCCATCTCTTCTTGATCATGATTTTAACAGCTTGTAGTGTCTCGCCTGAGTCAGTTGAACATGGTACTTGTTCTCTTGGGCTTCTTGTGCTAACTGGTTTATTTCATCAAGTCCTTCATCGGTTTCTAGCTCTTGTTTGAACTTGGAGCGGATGTGTGACACCTTGGCTGCAGTCGCACCAACCTCAGTTTCCAAGTAGTGGTGGCTGAGAGTATCGGCCAGATACATCTCTTTCCCTTTTTTTTACCGTACGACGAGGTCATACCTCTGTAATCTCATGAGCATCTTTTGTAAACGCTTTGGAGCCAATGCAAGAGGTTTGGAAAATATTGTTTCCAGTTGCTTGTGGTCACTTTTCACCATTACATGCCTTCCATAGGTGAACTTAAATGGTATCTTTCTGCTCCAAACACGATAGCCAAAAGATCCTTTTCGATTTGGGCATAATTTCTTTCAGTGGTTAGCAGTGCTCGACTTGCATATGCTACACGCTTGCCATCTTGCATCAAGGCTGCTCCTAATCTGGTTTCACTCGCATCACATTGAAATACCAACTTGGCTTCAGGGTCATAGTACTTGAGGACTGGGGGTGATGTCATCAATCTCTTGATCTGTGCAAATGCTTCGTCATGGACCTTCACCCAGGCGAAGTCAACATCATCTTGCATGAGTTGTCTTAAGGGCTCTGTGGCATCAGACAACTTGGGTAGGAACTTGGCAAGATAATTTGGTGTGCCTAGGAGTCGTCGTACTCCTGACTTGTCTGTGGGGTTCTTCATTTCTGTAATAAAAGAGATCTTTGATGGAACAGCTTTGACACCTTTGACACCTAAGGACATGACCAATGTAGGGTAGCGATGTCTTCTTCAGCTCAATCTTGGCTTGATTCAGCTTGATTTTCCATTCTCTGCAACTAGTTAAGAGAGACGTCAGCTTCCTATCATGGTCTGCAATGGCTTCAGACATGCTATCACCATTTCCAATTACGAGGATGTCGTCAGCTACTGTTCTGATACCATCAAGACCTTCAATGGCTTGATCTAGGCAGATCTGAAAAATTTCTCCTGCTGGAGCTATACTGAATGGTATGCATTTCCATTTGTACTGACCAAAAGGTGTGGCAAAGGTTGTGAGGCGTGATAAGGTCTTGTTCAACTTTACTTGCCAGTATCGGTTTTTGCAATCGACTTTGATAAAAACTTTTGCCTTTCCTCACTTTAGGAGAACTTCTGCGATGACTGGTAAGGGATACTTGCACCTCTTGAGGACTTTGTTGAGTGGCTTAGAGTCCAAACATAAACGAATGTCTCCTTTGCTCTTCTTGGCTACTACTATGGCGCTGATCCAATCAGTTGGAAAGTCAACCTTCTCAATAATTCCATCCTCCTGTAGTTTGTCTAAGTGCTGCTTGAGCAGTTGTGTTAATGCTTCTGGGATCCTCTGGAGAGACAACTGGATGGGTCGCGTAGTCTTCTACTTCTAGTTGAAGTTCCAGTCCGAGCTCTCCAAGGCCTTCAAATACATCGGGGTACTTGCTGAGTATGTCACTGATTATGAAGCCTTGTTCACTTAAGGCTCGTTGGGCTTCATGGATGTTTCTACGGCATGTGTGTGAATCTCTCGAGTTTTGGGTGCTGCGGACCTGTTATGTAATTGTTCAAAGTGGATATCAAGAAATCCCATCTGCTGTGTGGCTTGGCTCCCAATGAGGTTAGCACAGGTTTCATCTGGTACGACCATGAAGGTGACTTTGCGCTTTTGATTATGCTCTTATCAGCGGCCATCCCGGCTGCTGACCCCTGGGAACCCCCGGGCATTTGCACCAAGACATGTGCAAATTCCACCTAACCAGGGCCAATATTCTTTCACAAAAAGCTACCACTGTGCCTTCTCCAAGGAGCATAATTTCAAAGGACTCCCAAATTGTAAAGTAATTTCCTGCATAACTTTTAATTAAACTTTAACAATAATATATACAGTAACCAAACATAACTAGTCCACTTGTTAGTTGTTTTCTGCACACAACGAGGTTCAGCTTTATACCTTGTGAGTCATAGAATGACAATTTCAACGAACAGACACTTCCTTCCGCCTGTGTTCTTTCATTTTGAAGATGGCGGCAATGTTACAAATCCCACGGGACTTTCCCCATGTATCTTGCCTCGGAAGAGCAAAAGCGGTCCAATGCCCCCGTCCCAGACCAAAATTTGGCAACAAAAGTCAGCAAATCCAGCGCTATTCCCCCACATATCCCTAAGGTGAACCCCCCAGGATGGCCGCTGATAAGTGCAATAACTGAAGATTTACTTTTGGGGTTGCAAACTTGGATTTTGCATTTTCCAATAGTACACAAAGTAGTAGAATTGAATATCTTCAGCATTTGTGTTAGCCTGCAGTGCAGGTGTCTTATTGGGGCGGGCGATTTAGGGGAGGGGAAAACAAGCCTGCGACCACCATTTTAGACTGCCATGTTAGACGGTGGGGGATGGGGGAGGGGAAAAATGAAAAGACTTCTACGTCACCCCTTCCCTATCCTTCCTCTTGCCTATCATTCACCCCCTTGGTAGAACTTTCTTTCTTGCTCCAGTCTCCCACTGTATGATAAATTCAAGATGGCCGCCAAACTTTTCACAAGTGCTCGAAAAAATCTCGCCTGCTCTGCAGGCTACATTTGTGTTGTCTGCGTGACTAATGATTTGCATATTTGCTGCCCATAATTTAGCAGGCTTTTATGACATTGTACATTGCTCCAGTATCGATTTGGAATTTTGCTTCCTTTCCACCTTTTATTTTCATCATGGTTTCAATTTTTGCAGGGTATTCAGCCTGAACTGCGTTGATTTCGTCTGAAGTTAATGAAAGGGTTGCAATTGATTCACCCGAGTCGCTTGACGTCTCGCACGATAACTGGTGTATTGGCGTCTTCTTTAGCTTAGTTCTCGACTGACCGCGATCATTCCTTGTGTGCAAATGCCGGCGAAATGATTTAATTTACCGCAACTTGTACAAGTTTTCCGGTATGCAGGGCACACGGGGCGGCTTCATTTGTGTTTACCACCACAAACAATGGGTGCTTACCATTTGGCCAAAAAATCAGAAAATTTCGGTTTGAACTCAAATGGTAAGGTAATTTTCCGGAAATTCCGTTCAGAAATTGTGGAGTACCTTCAGAGGTACTCCTCTTTTTCCGTTCAGAACGGAACAGCGGAAATTTCCTTACCATTTGTTAAACTTTCCAGTTTCCAGTCTCTCATCAGCCGAAACAATTACGGAAAATCGAATTGCAAATGGTAAGCGCCATTTTGTTCGGTTGGTTTGCTGATTTTGGAAAAACCCTTATCATTATTTAACGCTCGTCCCAACCAGTTTATTCTGGCGAATGGTAAGCACCATTAATATCTGCCCGTCTCGGGTTTCTCGCGTCTGCGCTGTCGAATGCGAGGACTTCTTCGGGCTTTTATGCCATGGTTATCATCTGCTGAGATGCAGCTTCGCTGCTTTTGCAGATATCGATCGCTCGGCTAAGTGTGAGCTTTTTTCCTTGTAGCAACTTCTTTCGCGTTCCGCTATTTCTAATGTCAAGTACAAGACGATCGCGTACCAGTGAGTCGTGTAAACACGAACATAAATTGAATGATTGCGCCAGTGTGCGTAGGGCGTTCACGTATTTATCGATGCTTTCGCCTTCTTGGTTTCTATTGTTGAATATGTTCTTTCATAGGTTTCATTTGTTTCTCCGATGCACAGATCCTCAAATTTCGTTAGGACAGCGTCGAGTTTCTTCCTGTTATCTTCTGGGTCAAAATTTATTATTTCGAATAATTCAGAATAATTCCAAACCATCTTCAACGATCGCCGATAGGAAGGTAGCTGTCTGGAACTTAGCTTAGAATTGATTTATCCTGGCGACGATCGCGTAGTTATCCCATGCATGATTAAATTTTATTCCAATTTGTGGCTAGGTTTCCATCGCTTCGAAGCGCTTTAGGCGTTGCTATGCTGCTTGGGCGTTGTCGTTCGCCGACTGTTGACGTTCCAGTGGCTCCATTTTCGCCTGTGCCAGAAGTTCCGCTGGTTCCGGCCTCTGAAGGATTTACCATACTGCTATTTGCCTCTTGTTTGTAAGGAAGCTTGCTATTCTGACATCACGTTTACACACAGAGTTGTGATTTCTAGTATGATTTTTATTCCCATTGCCCAATCGTTCTACTCCGATTACATAGTTAACGATTAACTTAGCTTAGTACGTATAAACCGCACACAATGAAAAGTCTTGAATTGCATTATCCAATGATCCAGTTTTTAACAAATATGTGTATTTATCAAGGAAACTTAGGCCTGATAAGCTACAATTGTAGCTAATTCAATTCGGTGTGAGTGCTGTATAAAGTTCGCAGACTTCATAAATAACCATAAATAACCTTACCCAAGGTCTTGGCTTCACTTGCAGCCTTCCTCTTAAACCAAAATGTTGAGTCACTAAGTACCAAGTTGTGTTTAGTCGACAAGCCGATCCCGACTCTGGCTCGCAGCTGCCGTCTTTCTTCTTTAACTACTTTAATTCGGTGTAGAAATCTCCGAGAACCTCTTCAAGATGTTCGAGCGAGAGATTTTCAATGCAGCCTTTCGGATTTTTCCGAATATCTGCTTAGTTAAGTTTTGGTCGATTTTGTTTTTGTTTTTATTTACTACTGCTTCTTCATACAAAGCTTTTTTTGTTTGTCGTCAACGGCAAACTTGAAGTTATCCGATCAAATGCGACCGATACAATTAAAATTTAATTGTTCAGCTATCGATACAATTTGGGATAAATTGATCAGCTTCCAACCAATCAGAAGCGAGTATTTACGGTAGCAGTATTATTAAGGTGGTAAGTTTCTAAAGAAACTATGGTGCTGCGTCGGTGGGAGTATTACAGGATTATTTGGTTTTATCAACTGAGTACACCCCAATCCAAATTTCGCAGGAGTACCTCCTCCGGGCACCAAATTACCAAAGAACGATTACAAAGCAGACAAGTAAGTGACTAAAACTCGCCATGCAAGCTCTCTAAATTCAAAACACAACACAGAGTTTGGGCGACGATTCGTTCCTTTGGGATGATCGGGAACGAAGGAAAGGAGCCAAGGAAATCAAAGGAGCCGATGAGTCCAATCAGAACAACGATTCATCGGCTCCTTTGATCCAACAAGATGCGAGTAATCTCTTGGATCACTGATCAAGATCCGCATTATGCCAAAGGAACGTAAGTTCGAGTGAAAACAAAACAACGGAATGCAACTGGTTCAATTGTTCAATTTTGGCGAGCAGCAAATTTTCTCTCGGTAAGTACCTTTCCGTTCATCAGTTCGATTACCGAAACCAGTTCAAATTAACCGAATAACTGGAAATCGAATGAGTTCGATTGATTCAGCCGGGATTATTAAAGTGAGTTAAAATGATGAAGCTTTGAAAAGGTGAGGTTAGGGGCAGTCCAGGTGCGAAGAACGTGAGTAAAAGAAAACCAAATGAAAAGAAATGACACTTCGACAAGATACAACCAGATTCAGTTACATTCTACAGTGTTACGGATCGACCTTAATTTGACGAATACCTGAGCTAATTAACCAAAACTTAGGAATTGTTGTCAACTTTACCTTCAAATGAATCTACACTGTAGTACATCCGTGTCGCTTCCGCCTTCAATGGCACTAATAAATAGAACTTAGTAGCCATGCGCTTGTGGCCAGTCCCTCACAAGTTACACTCAGCAAAATCCTCTAACTTCCTCTTTTCTTGCGGCTGAAAAGTTTTCTAATTTTGGTTGATATATTACAAGATACAAGATTCACTTCTTTCGGGATAATAAACAAAGCTCGGAAATGTCATTGTCAGAGAGCTTGGGTAATACATGGGGAAAGCGGAAGCCTGCAAGTGAAGCCAAGACCTTGGGTAAGGTTATTTATGGTTATTTATGAAGTCTGCGAACTTTATACAGCACTCACACCGAATTGAATTAGCTACAATTGTAGCTTATCAGGCCTAAGTTTCCTTGATAAATACACATATTTGTTAAAAACTGGATCATTGGATAATGCAATTCAAGACTTTTCATTGTGTGCGGTTTATACGTACTAAGCTAAGTTAATCGTTAACTATGTAATCGGAGTAGAACGATTGGGCAATGGGAATAAAAATCATACTAGAAATCACAACTCTGTGTGTAAACGTGATGTCAGAATAGCAAGCTTCCTTACAAACAAGAGGCAAATAGCAGTATGGTAAATCCTTCAGAGGCCGGAACCAGCGGAACTTCTGGCACAGGCGAAAATGGAGCCACTGGAACGTCAACAGTCGGCGAACGACAACGCCCAAGCAGCATAGCAACGCCTAAAGCGCTTCGAAGCGATGGAAACCTAGCCACAAATTGGAATAAAATTTAATCATGCATGGGATAACTACGCGATCGTCGCCAGGATAAATCAATTCTAAGCTAAGTTCCAGACAGCTACCTTCCTATCGGCGATCGTTGAAGATGGTTTGGAATTATTCTGAATTATTCGAAATAATAAATTTTGACCCAGAAGATAACAGGAAGAAACTCGACGCTGTCCTAACGAAATTTGAGGATCTGTGCATCGGAGAAACAAATGAAACCTATGAAAGAACATATTCAACAATAGAAACCAAGAAGGCGAAAGCATCGATAAATACGTGAACGCCCTACGCACACTGGCGCAATCATTCAATTTATGTTCGTGTTTACACGACTCACTGGTACGCGATCGTCTTGTACTTGACATTAGAAATAGCGGAACGCGAAAGAAGTTGCTACAAGGAAAAAAGCTCACACTTAGCCGAGCGATCGATATCTGCAAAAGCAGCGAAGCTGCATCTCAGCAGATGATAACCATGGCATAAAAGCCCGAAGAAGTCCTCGCATTCGACAGCGCAGACGCGAGAAACCCGAGACGGGCAGATATTAATGGTGCTTACCATTCGCCAGAATAAACTGGTTGGGACGAGCGTTAAATAATGATAAGGGTTTTTCCAAAATCAGCAAACCAACCGAACAAAATGGCGCTTACCATTTGCAATTCGATTTTCCGTAATTGTTTCGGCTGATGAGAGACTGGAAACTGGAAAGTTTAACAAATGGTAAGGAAATTTCCGCTGTTCCGTTCTGAACGGAAAAAGAGGAGTACCTCTGAAGGTACTCCACAATTTCTGAACGGAATTTCCGGAAAATTACCTTACCATTTGAGTTCAAACCGAAATTTTCTGATTTTTTGGCCAAATGGTAAGCACCCATTGTTTGTGGTGGTAAACACAAATGAAGCCGCCCCGTGTGCCCTGCATACCGGAAAACTTGTACAAGTTGCGGTAAATTAAATCATTTCGCCGGCATTTGCACACAAGGAATGATCGCGGTCAGTCGAGAACTAAGCTAAAGAAGACGCCAATACACCAGTTATCGTGCGAGACGTCAAGCGACTCGGGTGAATCAATTGCAACCCTTTCATTAACTTCAGACGAAATCAACGCAGTTCAGGCTGAATACCCTGCAAAAATTGAAACCATGATGAAAATAAAAGGTGGAAAGGAAGCAAAATTCCAAATCGATACTGGAGCAATGTACAATGTCATAAAAGCCTGCTAAATTATGGGCAGCAAATATGCAAATCATTAGTCACGCAGACAACACAAATGTAGCCTGCAGAGCAGGCGAGATTTTTTCGAGCACTTGTGAAAAGTTTGGCGGCCATCTTGAATTTATCATACAGTGGGAGACTGGAGCAAGAAAGAAAGTTCTACCAAGGGGGTGAATGATAGGCAAGAGGAAGGATAGGGAAGGGGTGACGTAGAAGTCTTTTCATTTTTCCCCTCCCCCATCCCCCACCGTCTAACATGGCAGTCTAAAATGGTGGTCGCAGGCTTGTTTTCCCCTCCCCTAAATCGCCCGCCCCAATAAGACACCTGCACTGCAGGCTAACACAAATGCTGAAGATATTCAATTCTACTACTTTGTGTACTATTGGAAAATGCAAAATCCAAGTTTGCAACCCCAAAAGTAAATCTTCAGTTATTGCACTTATCAGCGGCCATCCTGGGGGGTTCACCTTAGGGATATGTGGGGGAATAGCGCTGGATTTGCTGACTTTTGTTGCCAAATTTTGGTCTGGGACGGGGGCATTGGACCGCTTTTGCTCTTCCGAGGCAAGATACATGGGGAAAGTCCCGTGGGATTTGTAACATTGCCGCCATCTTCAAAATGAAAGAACACAGGCGGAAGGAAGTGTCTGTTCGTTGAAATTGTCATTCTATGACTCACAAGGTATAAAGCTGAACCTCGTTGTGTGCAGAAAACAACTAACAAGTGGACTAGTTATGTTTGGTTACTGTATATATTATTGTTAAAGTTTAATTAAAAGTTATGCAGGAAATTACTTTACAATTTGGGAGTCCTTTGAAATTATGCTCCTTGGAGAAGGCACAGTGGTAGCTTTTTGTGAAAGAATATTGGCCCTGGTTAGGTGGAATTTGCACATGTCTTGGTGCAAATGCCCGGGGGTTCCCAGGGGTCAGCAGCCGGGATGGCCGCTGATAAGAGCATAATCAAAAGCGCAAAGTCACCTTCATGGTCGTACCAGATGAAACCTGTGCTAACCTCATTGGGAGCCAAGCCACACAGCAGATGGGATTTCTTGATATCCACTTTGAACAATTACATAACAGGTCCGCAGCACCCAAAACTCGAGAGATTCACACACATGCCGTAGAAACATCCATGAAGCCCAACGAGCCTTAAGTGAACAAGGCTTCATAATCAGTGACATACTCAGCAAGTACCCCGATGTATTTGAAGGCCTTGGAGAGCTCGGACTGGAACTTCAACTAGAAGTAGAAGACTACGCGACCCATCCAGTTGTCTCTCCAGAGGATCCCAGAAGCATTAACACAACTGCTCAAGCAGCACTTAGACAAACTACAGGAGGATGGAATTATTGAGAAGGTTGACTTTCCAACTGATTGGATCAGCGCCATAGTAGTAGCCAAGAAGAGCAAAGGAGACATTCGTTTATGTTTGGACTCTAAGCCACTCAACAAAGTCCTCAAGAGGTGCAAGTATCCCTTACCAGTCATCGCAGAAGTTCTCCTAAAGTGAGGAAAGGCAAAAGTTTTTATCAAAGTCGATTGCAAAAACCGATACTGGCAAGTAAAGTTGAACAAGACCTTATCACGCCTCACAACCTTTGCCACACCTTTTGGTCAGTACAAATGGAAATGCATACCATTCAGTATAGCTCCAGCAGGAGAAATTTTTCAGATCTGCCTAGATCAAGCCATTGAAGGTCTTGATGGTATCAGAACAGTAGCTGACGACATCCTCGTAATTGGAAATGGTGATAGCATGTCTGAAGCCATTGCAGACCATGATAGGAAGCTGACGTCTCTCTTAACTAGTTGCAGAGAATGGAAAATCAAGCTGAATCAAGCCAAGATTGAGCTGAAGAAGACATCGCTACCCTACATTGGTCATGTCCTTAGGTGTCAAAGGTGTCAAAGCTGTTCCATCAAAGATCTCTTTTATTACAGAAATGAAGAACCCCACAGACAAGTCAGGAGTACGACGACTCCTAGGCACACCAAATTATCTTGCCAAGTTCCTACCCAAGTTGTCTGATGCCACAGAGCCCTTAAGACAACTCATGCAAGATGATGTTGACTTCGCCTGGGTGAAGGTCCATGACGAAGCATTTGCACAGATCAAGAGATTGATGACATCACCCCCAGTCCTCAAGTACTATGACCCTGAAGCCAAGTTGGTATTTCAATGTGATGCGAGTGAAACCAGATTAGGAGCAGCCTTGATGCAAGATGGCAAGCGTGTAGCATATGCAAGTCGAGCACTGCTAACCACTGAAAGAAATTATGCCCAAATCGAAAAGGATCTTTTGGCTATCGTGTTTGGAGCAGAAAGATACCATTTAAGTTCACCTATGGAAGGCATGTAATGGTGAAAAGTGACCACAAGCAACTGGAAACAATATTTTCCAAACCTCTTGCATTGGCTCCAAAGCGTTTACAAAAGATGCTCATGAGATTACAGAGGTATGACCTCGTCGTACGGTAAAAAAAAGGGAAAGAGATGTATCTGGCCGATACTCTCAGCCACCACTACTTGGAAACTGAGGTTGGTGCGACTGCAGCCAAGGTGTCACACATCCGCTCCAAGTTCAAACAAGAGCTAGAAACCGATGAAGGACTTGATGAAATAAACCAGTTAGCACAAGAAGCCCAAGAGAACAAGTACCATGTTCAACTGACTCAGGCGAGACACTACAAGCTGTTAAAATCATGATCAAGAAGAGATGGCCTGATGAAAAGAGCTGCCTCCCTCCAGGGACAGTTCCATACTATCATTTGAGAGATGAACGGGTGACGCAAGATGGTTTAATATTCCGCGGAGATCGCCTTATCATCCCAAAGTCTCTAAGACGACAAACTGTTAAGGAACTCCATGCAAGTTTATTTATTTATCTATTTATTTACAACTAAGGCAGGCAAGAGAAACCATCTAGTGGCAAAACATGAAGAGCCACATCTCCAAATGCGATGTCTGTCAGCTGTTTGTGCCAAAGCAGCCCAAAGAAACCTTCATCAGCCATGCCATACCCAATCGCCCTTAGGCGAAGGTATCTACAGATCTCTTTGAATACAAGCAGAAGAGTTACCTGGTGACAGTCGACTATTTTTCGAACTTCTTTGAAATTGACCGGCTGTATGACACAACAACAAAATCATTGATCCTGAAGCTCAAAGCACACATGGCCCAATATGGAATTCCAGATGAGTTGGCCTCAGATCAAGGCCCCCAGTTCAGGTCCCATGAGTTCCGCAGTTTTGCTGAGAACTACGGATTCAAACACACACTTATGAGTCCCTATCACCATCAGTCCAATGGGATGGCAGAATCTGCTGTAAAGCATGCCAAGAAAGTTGTATGAGTTGCTGAGGCCACGAAGAGAGATCCATACTTCATCCTACTGGACTACAGGAACACTCCTCAGGAAGGCCTGGACACCAGCCCTGCCAAGCGACTAATGAACAGACGTACCAAGAGCACCATGCCAACATCATTGAAGCTGTTGGACCCAGAAATTGTCTCAGGCACACTCAAGAAAATCAGAAGGAGACAAGTGTGACAACAGAAGAACTACAACAGAGGAGCAAGAGTCCTGGACCATTTAAAAGATGGTGACCCTGTCCTCATGCAACCTCATGCTTTAAATGATCACATGTGGAGGAAAGCCCGCGTTACTCTTAAGGTTGGCATCAGGTTGTATGAAGTTGAAGCTGATGGCCAGACGTTCATTTTTAACCAGAGACACCTAAGAAAAGTGTCCCCTCCCCAGAATAATGAAGTTGAGGAACAACCAGTGGACCAGAACACAGTGAATCAGCTGAGCAATAGTTGCCCCAGCAGGCCCACAAGAATCGTGGAAACAAACGACCCAGTTACTATGGAGCACACCATGACTGCCACGCAGAGTACTGCCACTAGCGAAACTCCAACTGACAACCCAGAAATCAAGACATGAAGAGGTCAAGTCTTTTTAAGACCTAAGAGATTCCAGGATTTTGTCATGACATAGGACTGAACTCAAAATTTAAACAATGACATTGGAGTGGATTTGACTAATGATTAGTGAGTTAGTGAACTGCGTTAATGTTACCTTTGATTATCAACATTTAGACGATTTGGGCTCAGATTGCAAACCTTTGCTGGCTTTCTCAAACAAGGGAGCATGTGACGATCGGTGATCTAGGTTTATACTTAAATAGTCATTAACTATGTCATTGGAGTAGAACGATTCTGCAATGGGAATAAAATGATACTAGAAATCAGAACTCTGTGTGCTCCGCTCACCTACAAAACACACAGGCTAGCTTAGTCTTCATGGTATATGAGCTAATATAACTGTACCATAATTTTTTTTTTCGAACAAAATGGCAGTAAAAGTAGATTTTGCATTAGCTCTCTCATAATAAGATTTAATAAAACAATTATTACATCTGCACTCATTGGATATGAGATTCGTTATAGCTAACTCAGTGCTACGCACCTCATTGGCTATTTCCCATTTCACATCCAACACGCTTGTGGAATAATAATTGTTAAATATACTGGTATTTAGGCTTTATTCTCTGAAATAGAAATGTTCTGTTTGGGAAAGCTAAGCTTGGAACAGAGTTAGCGGGAGACATATTATATAATTTTCTGCTGTTTTCAGCGTAAATATTTCAGATATTTTTGGTTCTGGTATTAAAGTGGGATTTGGGCTGTCAACAACAAGTGTCCTGAGCTCCAAGTTGACTGTGTTGGTGCGTGGAAGTTATGGTCTCATTTCATCTCACAAAATGTGAATCCATAGTTGAATCACACTTTTAGGATTAACGGAAATCAGCTGTAGAATAATGGCAATTTGGCATGGCACATCCAAAAGTCATTCTTTGAAGAACCAGAAGTGCAAAGATTTAGCTACAGGGAATGCTATTCCTAAAAAAAGGATCAATATGTCAGTATCTGGGCAACTGCGCACCTACCCCTCCCCTAACCCAACAGTAACACTAACTTATTAACTTATTATAACATGTTGGGTTAGGGGAGGGGTAGGTGCGCAGTTGCCCAGATACTGATATTGATCCCCTAAAAATACCCATATCCCTCCCACAGAGGTTTTTTTTGTTTGAACCTCCTACCCCTCAGTAAATTCCAATTTTACTTCATACTTTCCTTTATAAATTTTGACTTTTGACACCCCACCCCCATCTCCCCCCTTAGAATTTCCAATGTCCCTCATTTGGTGGGTATGGATATCTTCTGGAACCAAACAATCACCTTTAATAAGACTCTGATCAAGAGACTTATAACCAAAGGTTTGGTAATGCATAGGTACCTATTGTAAAAACAACAACAATTTCGGTGTCATCATGATACAATTCTCAAGTCCTAAGTGAAAATGTTGAAGTGCTTAAGATAGTTTGCTTAAGATTTTCTGAATTTGTCTAAAGCCCTTTTTAAAAGCAATATATTCTTCATTAAAGATTGTTAATTTGCAGTTTCAAAAGTTGACAAAAGCACCTCAGGCAGTGGACATGGAACTGACAATACAGACTTCAAACAAAATCAAACCTCAGGTAAAGAGATTTAACATTAATTTAAAGTGCATATGAAGTGAAAAATAATTTCTGCTTACTTGAAAGACCTTTCAAAATGCAGAAGAATGGCTTTTTTCTTTTCGAAATATCTTTTTTCGTTTCAGAGATATTAACATTTTTCTATTATGCAAATTAGATCAGTGATGA
Organism: Platygyra sinensis; assembly: GCA_019787425.1. NCBI lineage: Eukaryota > Metazoa > Cnidaria > Anthozoa > Scleractinia > Merulinidae > Platygyra > Platygyra sinensis. The sequence goes on along the minus strand of JAHPZR010017034.1, from coordinate 42,206 downwards.
CGTCATATTGTTTGCAGCTAAAAAATGTGAAATACTGAATAAACAATATCTCTAGAAATATCAAAGCAGTGTTCCTGAAACTTGGCACCATAAATGTGCATCACAAAAGAAACAAAATGACACCCTTAGAACCGTTGCCAGTTCATGCCTATATCAGAGAATGTGAGGTGCCTGATAGTCAAGGAAATCAAGCAAAGAAGCAAACAGTACCTACATTTACAGCTAGCAATGCCCAACAGGCTCAAAGGTCAACTACAATGGGCAACACAATTGCTCAAGCAATGTCATTGTCATTGCATGACAACTTTTTCATTAGTAACCCTTTTTTCATGTCTATTTACCTGTCAGCATGAATCCCTCTAAAACCTGTAAATATCTCACTGCATGTATATGGCGCGAAGCTCTATTGCTTCAGGTCTAAGGTCGATTGTTCTTCTTGTTTGTATCTTGTGGTTGCAACCAATCATGTGAGGGGTTCTTAAGAGCTTTGTGATGACCCCTATTTAAAAATTCTGACTACAGATGTCTTTTTCACCAATATGCCCCTATCAATGTCAAGCCTAAAGGGAGAACTGTGGGGTATTTTGGCTTGAAAATGCTGCCCAAGGCTAGGAAGGAAGCCTCGGGCTCATTTGCTGTTTTCAGTATAAATGGACCTGGTCAGCAGGCAAATGACACATTAAGTATTGCCGTTGCATTTTTATGACTCACTGAATATAAATTGTCAAGTTTTGTAATTATTGTTTCAATGCTCTGAGACAAATAATATGAGATGAGTAAATCTTACATTTTATTAGTTTCAGCAAATTACAGTAACATTGTACTGTTATTGTAACAATAAAAGCAAGTGACACACTCAAACACCAACCCACGGTCCGGCCAGTACCTAACACATGCGCACAGCCATATCACCCGGGCAGTGGCAGCCATGGATAGCTGTTTCGGCCTTGTTAGGCTTCATCAGCATGGCATAGCTGTTGGGCAGAAAATAGGACTGCAAGCCCTATGCACTCTGCCCTTTACTGCCAAGGTGGGTGCAAAGCACCCCTTTAAGCGCTAGCTCCACACAACACATGTGAGAGCTGGTGGCTTGGAACCACACGGCAGTAATCTCGGCACGGCATGTGCTGGGAAGGTGGATCAGCCTTAATTGCCAATCGGTGTGCCAGTAAATTTTATGTAACAACAATAAAAGCAAGTGACACACTTGAACACCAACCCACGGTCTGGCCAGTACCTAATGCATGCACACAGCCATGTGTTAGGTACTGGCCAGACCATGGTTTGGTGTGCAAGTGTGTCACTTGCTTTTATCGTTGCAATCGACAAAGGAGAACGCCCTCATAGTGCGGTCGGACTTCGAGAATTTTGGAGCGTTCATCGACTCGGATTTGGCCCCCCCCCCCTCCCGAAGAATTCCTCAGGGGCGAATGATGTCATTGCCATTGACCATGTGCTTCAACCTCGTTTAGAATTTGTAATTGATACCTCGCTCAAGTATTTGAGTAAACACAGGGAGCCGCTGTTGCCCTTAGAAAGCGAAAAACCTGAACAAGAAGCAACTTTTTGGTCCGAGAAAAAAAAATTGAATGGGAACATCTTTGTCGAACTATTCTCAAGGGATTTAGACGAGAAAATGGCCTTGGCGAGCTACAAAAGAGAACAAAATAAAAACAAAGCGGCTCCGTGCGAAGCCAATAATTTATTCAATTTGTTCACGACGTGTCCTTCGTCATGTACAGGTTAAAAATAGCTTACCTCTTGAGAATTTTAGCCTTAGAAGCCAGTAGCTGGTCGCAAATTACTTTCTATATCATTACAAATGTCCTGACTTCCTACTTTGAAAGATTTGGTCCCAATTTTTGAGCAAATATACATTTCGCTGATGGTGACGGTCATTTCGGTGGCTAGCATACAGTTGAGTGGGGGACAGCGGAGCCGGATGTAACGACGTTTTTCTGTCACGCTTTTAAGTCACCATGACTTTAGTACTGGTAGGCATGAGGGATGGATAGAAAAAAACACCTTTACACGAATGCACTCATAATCTATGATTACTTTTAGTTGTTATGTATACTGTTATTGTGCATTTCAGTAAAATATCCATACCCCCCTCACAGAAGGGATTGGAATTTCCTGAGGGGGTGGGGGGTGGGGGGTTCTCCAAGGCCAAAAAATTTAAAAAACTGTATGAAGCTTAATTGGAATTTCCAGAGGGGTAGGAGGTCTTAAAAAAAAATCCCTTCCGTGGGGGAGGTATGGATATTTTCTGAAATTGCACATTGCTATTAACAGAAAAAAAATAAGTACTTCCTATACTTTAATCTTACTTTCAAATCAGCATGTTTCTCACATACCCACAAGTCTTTTCAGAGATGGCTACTACAATCACATGTGATTAGGTCTCATTCCTCCTCTGTCCTTACCCGAGGGCTTAAACTCTTAGCTTATCTCCCAAGGGTAGGAATGACAAAACAGGTCAAATTCCCTAGACATATCCCTCCAGGCTTGAGAATGATTGGTGCATTAAGGGTAAATGACAACCTGAAATAAAGATTTTAGGCTGTTCAAATATTCCAATATACATGTGGTAATGAAAATATCTTAATTCTGAATAATTTTTTTTCCAGATTTAGACTATTTGTGTTCCCAGCTATAGCCATATTTTTAAGCCCCACTAAAATTTTAAGTTGTTTTGTTGCTGAACTGTTGTGTGATTTATCAACAAATTTTCTTATAGCAAGAAAAAAAATTAAAACTTTCTTTTGCTGAAGCGTGCTAACGAATTAAAAAATGATTTCAAATTGACTTATTTTGCTTTTGGCCTGCTTCAGAAATTTGAAGCCATTCCTCAAAAATGGAAATTGTTCCCGAACCCGTCACGCACACAATAGAGATATCTTACTAACCTCGTTTTCTTGGTCCGTACTGTAAGTTACGGATCCTTGTTTTTTCTCTAATGATTTATGGCCTGCACACTTTGCGCTTGGGCCATAAATCGAAGGGGAAAAAACTCAGTCCGTAACTTACGGTACGGACCTCGAACACAGTAAGATGTATATACATGTAGGAAAAATGGATATTACATGTACTTGATATCCCAGTGTGTAGTAAAGAAATAATTGTTAAGGTGGATGAATGCAGTTTTGGGCATTCCTTGGCAGTTTCCTTTGCCAGTGTAAGGTAGTGTCTGCAGAAGTATTTTGAGAAAAATTTCAAGAAAATCTCCCTCGAGCCAAAATGGGTGTGAGCATCTAACAGTAACAGTCTCTTAAATCTTTACAGAGAACAACACTTCACAAACTGTAGAGCTTAATATGCCAGTGGAGCAAGATAACCAGAAGCCAAAGGAAGGGCAAACAAGTGGCGTTCAACCAGGTGATCTTTCTAAGTCCGATCAATCATTGTTTTGCTCTGGATGGGCCAGAGGTCCACTCAAAACCTGACCATTTTTATTTTAGTCGAAGAATAGTGCCTTGTTCTTGGGCACAGTGCCATTTAAATTACAGTGTGGAGTGCAAGTGTGTACCAGCTCCAGATCATGAGGTACAGGTTCAAGGCCTGGGCAGGTCATTGTGTTCTTGGGAGAATTACTTTACTCTTGGTGCTTTTCCACCCAGGAGTATAAAGGGATACCAGCAAACTGTCTCAGTGATCATGAACATTCGAAGGAAGTGTACGTAGCAATACTCCAAGTGGCTTTACGCTATGGAAACCAGGATACCCGTTTTGTTGGTTTGTTCGCTTAATATTATGCATTGTTTATGTTTATACCAGTAAAGCACTTAAACAACATAATTTGTCATAAATAAGCTCACCTGTTACCTTCAGGAAAGTAGGGAATTTTATTAAACAAATTAAATGAATTTTATACTATTTACATTATTTTGGTTTGTGTATTCACCTTTCCTTATATTCGACCTTTTTTTCCCAAAACGTAGTCAAAAAATTATACACGGGCGCGCATTATACACAGGTAAATACAGTTAGCTCTGGGGGGGATGGGCCACAAGGCTCATGAGATTGACCTTTCTTTCTTTTTCAACCAATTCCAGGAAGGTTTCCTAGTACTTTACATTCGTATGAATAATTTCCATTTCACATTTTTCATGGGTTATTCTTCTCTTCAGAACCTGAAACTAGAGATCCACGGCATAACATTGGGAATCCAGTTACCCAGTTTAACGGAAGAGAGGTGGTTGAGCAGAGGAGATCAAGTGCTCCAGATTTGAATAGAACACCAGTCAACAAGCAGTGTAATAACATAAAGCAACATAACAGTGACCCCGCTCTAAGCCAGAAAGAGGCTAAACTTAAATTAGGTCTGCACATTTATTATCATATGGTGAATTATAGTTTGTTCCAGGGTTTCAATGATTTCAAGCGGGTGGCTTTCAGTTTTGTTTTTGGGTAATTTATTTCTTGGTGAAAACTTTGCAATGTTCCTGACTGAAATTCCTCAAAGACCAGTGCATACTGTGTTATTGTTTGATTAGTACAAGCAATTAAAAGCAAAATGACCTTTGCTATAATATATTTGTGAATTATCATAATTGCTAATAATACTAATCATTATTATTATTATTATTATTATTAAATAATTGACAAAGTTCATCATGATGTTTTTAAGTTAGTGACACAGGCATACTAAGATAAAGAAAAAATCCGAGTGCTCCCAACAGGAGTCGAACCTGTGACCTTCCGATGACTAGTTCGGATGCTTTACCCTTGAACTATTATGTCTATAGGAGACTCGTGGTGGCTAAAGGCCATTAAACTGGGTTCATATGACAAACACCCTGCATACTGATAGAACTGACAAAGTTTTGTGGGCTCACATCATTTTTATCATTATACCACAGGGAACCCAAACGCTCTATCAGCAATAAAAATGTGTTGTTATTTACCTTTGTCCGTGTTTTTGAGTCGTTAAGAAGGGATTTGAATGAAGCGAAGGCGGTTTACATTTCTTAGTAACGCGTCGGTTAACCTCTTCTGCCGCTTTGTAAATATGCAGACGCTCCGATTACGTCTCAAGTTTCGGGTAACGTCGTTAACTATTTTAACTCCTGAGAATCTCTCCCCCGATGAGAGTTAATTTATCGTCGTTACCCGAAACTTGAGACGTAATCGGAGCGTCATATTTACAAAGCGGCAGAAGAGGTTAACCGACGCGTTACTCAGAAATGTAAACCGCCTTCGCTTCATTCAAATCCCTTCTAAACTACTCAAAAACACGGACAAAGGTAAATAACAATACATTTTTATTACTGATAAAGTGTTCGGGTTCCCTGTGATTATACCGGTATTTTAGACTTTGCACATTTGAATGTGGATGGAGACTGGTTTTTGCAGACGATGGAGTCGGAGTCGTAATCAGAAGCCCAGAGTGATACGATGTAGTGAAAATCAAACCGGCGGAATCGGAAGAAGGATATGTCAATGCCGCTTTATACGACTCGTCCTTCGCCTACGATTTACTATCACAGTGTACTCGGAGGGCCTGAGAACTGGCATTTAGATTAGTTGGTTTTTGTGCTTGTGCATGCGACTCCGACAATCTAGTTGTCACTGGATCATAAGTGGAATCGAAAAAAAAATGAAAGTAATATGTTCTGATTAATACTTCTGACTCCGATTCCATCAAGCTTACGACTTGCGACACCGATTTTCGTTTGCCGGGTCGGAAGCTTTTCTAAATCCGACCCCATCGCCAGTGAAAAGCAATCGAAAGGAGTAGTGACAAATTTTTTTAGAAATTTTAATGAGAATCTTTTTTGTAGATGATCGATTAAACGAATCTGTGAGCAGCAACTCAACACTTCTTGAGGGACTAGCAAGATGTTTGGACAAAGAACATCCTTATGGGAGAATGAAATATTGGAAGCACCTTGCAGAACATTTTGGAGTTGACGAGAGCACTTACAAAGGTTTCCCCTGCTGTCCAGAAAACAGTCCCACAGAGAATTTATTGTACCATTTAAAGATGCGAAAAGCCCCAGAAGAATTCACGATTAAAGAACTGAAAAAGGGCCTAAATTCTATTGGCAGAAACGATGTCATCCAAGATATTTTTATGAAACATAAAGATTGGGGTAAGTTATAGTCTCCTTCGCAGCCGTTGTTTGGGCTCGTCACGCAACGCGCTCCCTCCCCCCACCAACGCTTTGGTTGACAAGCCCAAACAACAGCTGCGCAACAAGATCGTTTGCATGTCAGGGATCCATATTCATTTTTCACCTGAGTCGTCAGCTGGGCAAGTATGTCTTATGATATACTTGCCCGGACAAATCTTGGGTTGCACGGGCAAAAATGCGGAATTATAATGGTCGATAAAATTACTAGTAACTTGAACATGCATTTGTGTTTTATTTTACATTTTGATCAGAAATTACGAATTTTAACTCTGTCCAGAACATTATGTTATTTGGACTGTGGGAATCCGATTTACAGTGGTCCATATCTGCGACGGCAAAACGTACTTGAATCAGTGTAGCTTGCAAAGCTACCATTCATAGACCCAAAGTTTCGACGTTCCTGTCTAGTGTCTTCCTTGAATATGCTCCCAAGACTTAATGTTTTTCCTGTTCCTAAGCAGCAGGTTCTGCTGCACTTGTTTTCCTTTTTGCCAGAGGCAGCGGAACACCACATTGTCAGCTGATAGCACGAGCCACCCTTTGCTCTTTGCTAAACGACTTGATAACAATCATACCAGCGGTGAGATACACGGAAGTTGAGACTGCAATCGTTTTATGGAAACTACAGCACGGGCAAAGATGAAGCCCAAACTTGAGATTTCATTTCTGTAGCCTGCGTAGCGAGCGTTCCTGTTTGACAGAAGAGCTTTGAAGCGATTTTCCGCAAACTGGCCCCGCGAAAGTCGGGAGACTGAGGGAACGCTTTCAAGAAGATCCCTTATTTTTGAAAAACGCCCATCTTTTAATGATTGACGTCTTATTAACAAAATTTAGATGACCATGTGAACACATGTTGACTAAAGTCAAAACAAACCGAGGCACCGAGGAAACACCGAGCGATATCAATGCAGAATTTGCCAGTGTGATTGCATTCTCGAGGAACGAGAGAACGCAACCTAATTTCGTTTGCAGCCACGAGAAATCGAGATTTTTTGTGAAGACTGCAATTTGGCCGCCCCTCTAAGATTTTTCAGGGGCTTTGGGCCTCGTTTTTGTGTCAACTGCACACAAAAACGAGGCTAGGCCATTTTTTGGCTCTCTTTTTTGGCTTTCGTTCTGTTCAACGTTTTGAGGTTTCCTTTGAACTGGTTGTCACTCTGATTGCATTCGACAAAAAGGGAATGCAGTCCCAGTGCAGACTGGAGTGAGATTTCTTGACCTCAGGCGAAAAAGAACCCATGACATCACTCATCGCAAAGCACGTTTTATTTTCTCTTGCACGTGTACACTGATTTCAATTAACGTTGTTGGATCAAAGCATAAAGCTAGAAGACAAGACCGCAAGGTTATGTGGGATTTGTTCTGAATAAATTCATCAAAACCAGCTATGCCTCGCCCGTACAGTGAAGATCTACGATGGCGAGCCATTTGGATGAAAGAAATTTTAGGATATCAAGTAGATGAGGTAGCAGCTGCTCTGAGGATGTCACCAAAAACAATCGAACGGTATGTCTCAAAAGTTTAAATTTTGGAGAAGTGAAAGCAAATACCATCGGAAGACCGATAAATAGTGTGGCCATGCACCCGCACGTGGAATTTTTGATTATGGAGGCAGTGCTTGAACACTCCGAAAAGACACTGTCAGAAATTGCGCATGATGTGTACACTGAAACGGGATCAGATTTTGCGTTAGCAAGTTTCTTCTGAAACGAAATCGTTTTAGTCTAAAAAAGGTTTGTTTGAATTTTTCTGCTTTTGAATCGATTTTTCACGGCTTATGGAATAGTTAACCTGAAATTTTCTCTGTTTAATACTCAGCTCAACAAAATTGCCCTTCAGAGCCAAAACAATAGCTATGCACGTGCGTTTTGAATCTCTGTACATTTCTTTGCCATCCTCTGCAAAACAACAGCGTGAAATGATTTTAAAGGTACGGTAATACGGGCAACATTTTTCTTCAACTTGTCTTGCAACATTGTTGCATTGCAAGTTGAAACCCCTTGTTGCTCGTATTACCACGTTTTGACCAACTTGTCTCGCAACAAAATAAAATGTTGCAAGTTGAGGCAACATGTTGCACAAAGTAGAATCGAGTTCTACTTTCTGCAACAAATTTTAGTTTTGCTGCCCGTATTACCACTGAAGCTTCAACTTGTCTCGCAACAAATTTGAATTCAACGCTAGTGATTGGCTTTCGCGAAGCCCAGACACACGGCAAATAATAAAAAAAAACATGGACTGTGAAGACAGCCTGAATTCGAAGTAGACCAGTATTAAACTTTCAGAAATTAAAATCATATTTTTTTCTTGAACAAAGACCTCGAGGGCTATCATAGTCTTTGGAACACTTCGTTTGCCCCTTCAAAACAAGCCGCAGCAAAAAGCCAAAAGGGTTGGAAGAACTCTCACAAAAAATACAACTTTTCGTCTAGCTATCTGAAACGAAACTGAGCTTCATACAGAGAGAACTTCGCTGCAAGGAAAATTAAGAAGAAAATGACGGCCAGAAGTCGAAGTGAAAGTTCGTCGAAATACTAAATTATATGAAAGGAGTCGCCATCTTCAGTTACACAGGATTGACCAATTATACGTGTAGAATTCTGCAGACTTGCAACACTGTATTTTGCTGCGAGACAAGTTGGTCACAAACGTGGTAATACGCACAACAGAGGGTTTCAACTTGCAATGCAACAATGTTGCGAGACAAGTTGAAGAAAAATGTTGCCCGTATTACCGGACCTTAAAGTTCTATGTATTTTGGAGAACGCAAGTCGCAATGGCTAATTTTTGGTATCTTCTTTTGGAAATGATCGCTGTCGGTGCATGTTCAGCTTGAGCAAATTTTTATACCGATAGGCGTCGTACTGAACAGATTTACAGAGTTACGACATTCAATTCGAAGGTAAAATATAAATTCACTTTTTACAAAGCGTCCTCCCCGCCGTCGCCGTCGTCATTGCTAAAACGCCCTAATGATTTTCTTCACTACTGTATGAATAGAGGATTTTTTACTTTTCTACTTGGTAAAAGCCTGTAAAAGCGGCATAAGCAACACACACATACCCGTATATGCACGTGGAGCCCGTGAGTTTTGAGTGAGTTAACTGCTACTGACGTTGTTGAAATAATTTGAAGAAACACATTGACGAAAATAATTCTTACAAACTTTACAGTGTAAAATTGGGACAAAATAATATTTTTTCAATAATAATCGGACCCTCTCATTACTCACACTGAGAATGTTTGCTCTGGGAGTTTATGATGCTGTTGCAACCTTGACAGGCGTGCTTCATAACTTGACGGCGCTTCTTCCTCATCATCAGTCATAGTCTCAAAACTGGGTCCGTGGTTAGCTACACAAAACAATAAATTGCTTAAACCAGTTCCTGATCTTTACAAGCCGAATTAGAGAAGTTTGCATTCCAGCCGTCTTCTTGAGTAACACACTCTCCTGAGTATGCAACCTGAAGAGACGGGGATGCTATTCAGGATAAAAAAAAATTACTATACCTTATCTTTTCTTCCCCGATGTTGAGACGATTGAGTTATTGGCTTTATGTAAGTGTGGA
>JAHPZR010017034.1:25000-27500 GCA_019787425.1 Platygyra sinensis | reverse complement strand
AATTATGCTGTACGGGAGTTTCGAACTTTCAGACTTTTAAACTCGTGTTTTGCATGTGCAATAAGCTGCGTTTACGCGCTGCAATTTTAAGCTAGTAAGTCATCTTATCCTCGATCCAACCCTCTAAAGTCACGCCAATCGTGAACAATGACGGACCGTGAAATCCTAAACTTGTACTTAACGAAAACAGCCTTTGGATAAAATTCGAAGCTTAAGATTTTGCCAGTGAGGTTTCGAACAAACACGCTTTTAAAGTCTGAAGGAAAAAGAGAAGTGAATTTTTTTTATCATAGTAGCACTTTAACTTTGCTTATGTTAGGCTTTCCAAAAACAATGTTGGAAAAACTGCTGATTTTGGCCTTCAGTTCTGTGTTAATAGATTTTTTATCTTCAGTCGGTAACTAGGGCTTTTAGTTGAAATAATTTGGGAGTGCATGCAATGCAATAGCGTGCGGACACAGACGTATTTTCGACGGTCGTTTCTCTTACTAGCAATGCAACAGACATTAGAATACTGAAAGTGTTAAATTAGGCTCTATCAGTAACCAAATGCTAACTTTCAATGAGGAATATCGTTTCCCCAACGTAATAGGTGTTATTAAACCATGACACACGTTAATTCCGGTACTACACCTCAATGTAGGGGATATAATTAAGCAATGGCCCTACTTCAAAGCATATACTCTCAAGTAAATTTAGGCAAACGAATCTAATCGTTCACAAAACGTCTATTCAGGGTTCTGGAAGGTCGTTTGCCAAAATCGTGGACGAACCAGTGTTCCTTGCAACTTAAATTAACAAAGGTAAATTAATTGCCGTTTCGAATTTCGAAAAAAATGTGTTTTACAACAGACCAATCGGGTTCGTCATGACGATTAATTATTGCTGCCGATAGGCAGCCTTCGTTTTTTTGAAGCGATCGAGGAATTTTGGTTCGACGGTTCGAGAGCTCGACCCATCGTTCGCATTAAGAAACGCCCAATCAGAAATCCTGGGCGCTTTCCATTCGACCAAATATTCCGGTTTGAAATTCCGGGTATTTCATGCAACGAATGGAACAGTATTTTCCGGTTCCTTGGATTAACTCGTCTCAGCTCAATGGTCATCAGGTTTCAAGTTTGGCGCGAAAATACGAAATCAAAAGGAAGACTCTTTTACCTTTGTTTACTTGCTTTCTGGTCGCTCGATCGACGACGCTGAAGTTGAAATAAACGATGCATTAGGTGAGGGTGACAATATAACATTTATCGTAAGAATTTAAAACGAGTCCGCGACTACATTTAGGGTACGATACCTTTTTATTTTCCTGACGAGTTCAGGAGTCGGTTTCGAATGATGAGCGAGCGAGCAGTTTATATGCTCACATTTCACGTAGCTCACAGGTATTTTCGCAGTACTCACTAAAGCTTGTTGAGGCATATCCACTGCAATGAAGAAAAGCATTTTAATGAGGTTATTTCCTTTCATGTGAACTGTGAGTAGCGGTTTTTCAAAGGATTTAAGGTTACAAGTTGCACTTGTTAGATGAAACTGTTGTAGCAAAAATAGAACAAAGTCTTTGAGAGGAAATCCCTAACAAGAGGTAAGGAAACCGACTCCTAATCTATGTCTTTGAGTGAACAATTCCAGAAATTATGGCGATTCGTTTATCTATATAAATGAAATATCTTGTTATTTTTTATCTTCCTACAGCTACTGCGTTGGAAGATGAAGAACAGCAGCTTCGATAAGCTAAGCAAATCCAGAGCTCACAATGAGCAGTGAGCCATTGCAATAAAGAATTTCATCCAAACATATCGACCATTTTGCAGTTTCGGTTGACCATTCCAATTGGCTCTTGTTCATGCGAGCGTTCCTTCAGCCCACTGAGAAGGCTTAAAACCTGATCCCGAACGAGTATAGCTAATGCTAAACGGTACATATAGATCTAATCCGGAGGTCGTGGGTTCAATTCCCACCGAGGTCGAAAGATTTTTTCTTTACCTCGTGTGGTTCCCTGATTCCCTTTATTAGGGCTAACGCCCAGTGGGTTATTCATGGGTTTAAGTAGCACTATAATTTACACTTCAGAGTTAATTCCATCGCGAAGAATGCCTATTGTTCTCGGGACATTTACTTGCAGTTGGAAAGGTCTGTTATAACGCTTGTTATTATTCATAGCACCCAAAAGAAGCTTATTCATTGGTTGCTATGAACGCACGGCAATGCTCATTAGCCTGATGGAGGCGGCAAACTAAACAATGAAACCAGTGCGCTATTGTTACTCCCTTTGTTTCGTTTAGCACAAACCGCTTTTGTTTCTTACTTTGTTTGAATAGACAAGTTTTCTCTTTCGTTACGTCCTAAGCGAACCCAAACACTAGCTAACATGGCGATCGATGTCCTGGTAGTCGATTTGATCCCGGCAAATCCAATTGAATTGTTCGGTAATCGAGCCCAAGCTAACACCAATCGTTCGGGTGCCTAACGGTTGATTATCGAGTTCAGTCGAATGTTTGAT
>JAHPZR010017034.1:12500-22500 GCA_019787425.1 Platygyra sinensis | reverse complement strand
TTATTTAAAAGTGGATTGTTCGGTAATCGAATTTTGCAAGCGTGAATTTAAGCTCAGGGTTTAAAGGGTTAAGCTATTTAAAAATATATATATTCTTTTATTTTTTAAAAATTAAATGTTGATGTCACTTGAAAATCTAAACAACTGCTGCTATACACCGTTTCTTGTCAAATATTCTAATTTGCTGTAGTCCGAGATCAGACAAATATCTTAAATCATTATTTCTTTGGATCTCTGAAGCATAGAGAAAGAGATGATATCGTATTTATCTAATAAATAATTTGCTGTTATCTTGTTCACAGTGTAAGCTTTGGTCAACATTGTTGGCCTGAAGTTATTCTGATCTCAAAATGGCTGCTTCACAGATTTTGGAAATTATATCTGGTTTCCTTGGTTTCTTTGGAAGACTCGGCTGTTTTCCAGCGATTTCAGTAAGGATTTTGACAAGTTCTGGAAGTTTCAGTTTCTTCAACTCATTGGCTGAATGAGGGATCCTCTTCTTGGGCTCAAAAGGGTCGTCTTCCAGTGTCTGACTCTCGATAACGATTTGTTGGCTCTTCTCCTTCTCATCTTCCATGGCTGAAATACGAGGGACTTTCCTTGCAGCATCCTGTTTTCCTCCTTCAAACCAAAAACGTTCATCTCTCTTTGTGTAACTCCTCATTTGTCGCTGGCAGCATCTCAGAGCTTCTTGGCGCTTCTCGACAAGAAGAAGGCTTGTGCATGCATCCCATCGATTAATCTTCCGATGGAAAAATCTTCGGAAATCGTCATTCTTTTTTTCAACACCTTAAAATGGAGAACAGAAGGATGCAAAAGAAATAAGAAGGTAAGGGGCATGATTATTATTAACAGCACTCTATGCATATCAGCTTTTCTAATAAGCCCCTCTTGCTCCTAGTTACCCCCTTCCATTGCTATGCTTTCCAATCCAAGAATAATTAATTGTCCTGGAATATTACATGTATATGTTAAGAAATTTGACCCACTCATCCGAAAAAATGGTTTCTGCCCTGAGCAGGACTCAAGTTGAGTCCCTGCTTGACAGGAGTCCTGCTCAGGGCTCGTTTTTGTTCTATCCATTTCATTTGCCTCAAAACGTCGGTAATTTAGTTAATATAATAATGTTAAGTATTGCAAAAATTACCTTGGCCACTGAAGTACTTTATTGAACCATTGTTACGTATCATGGTTGGAACATGATACACCATAACATGGATGTATGGTGTGATGATGGTCTCTGCTGTATAACCAGGGCCACTTCCAGCCATTCCTGCGAGAAGGCTTCCCCAACATTTGGCCTGTTAAAAAATGCATACTCAGTCAATCTCCATGAATCTGTGTGCTTCAGTTAAATTGATTTTATGGGTGTTGATTTGACAGAGGAAACCTGTTTCAACTACAACTGCTTAAAACATAACCTTGTTCTCCATGCATTTTCTATTATACTGATGAGGAGAAAAAAAAACACACACACCTTGTCTTGTAATTCATTGACTTGATCATCAGTGAGGACATCCTGGTTGATTAGGTCCAGTATCTCCTGAAAATCCTGAATAATTTATTGGATTACTAGATGTGGGTTACTAAAGTTGTTAAATTTGAAGATAGCTGGCATTTGAGATGGGGGATTTTCTATATTATTGTACACTTACTGTCCACAGTTTTTGCACAACCGGTGCTCGTTGAGGTGGGAGAATCTTGTTGAAATGGGCTGGAAGCTTCCTTAATAGCGAACGTTTTTCTCCTCCCAGCAGGGAAGTCCATTCCAGTTTCTTCCCTGCATCTTTTGAACGCCACACATTAAGACTTATTCCCATTGATTTTATAACATGGAGCAGTGCATCTAGGTGGACAGTGTTTCTCTCTGATGGAGGTCTTTTCTTGTTGTCTGCCTGATTTGGTGAAAGATTACACACAATTTGATTTAAGTTATGTTTCATTTTTTCCAACAATTGCATAATTTGAGTTTTCAGCGATAATAATACAATACCTCATCCTAATCCACAACCTTTTATAATAATAGAGTGGTTTTCAGTTGAGTGTTGTAAAACCAAAACCAAAACCAAAACCAAAGTTATTACTCAAGCCAATCACAAAACACATGCAATACAGTGAACCAATCAAAACTCGAAGTAATTACAGGTAGCTGATGCAAAGCGCAGGAAAACGCGTGCAAGTAAGTCACGATTGGTTTTGGTTTTACTTCTGATTGGATGAAAAATTTGCGCGAATTTTTTAAGCCAATCGTGTAGCATAGCAAACGCAAAACCAATTACTTTTCGACACTCAAATGAAAACCGCTCTATTAAAACTCTGATTAATAATTTAGTAGATTAGTAGATTTATACTGAAACAGTTAGATTATTCGCTCTCGATTTCTATCACACAATAGAAATCAAGAGCTCATAATCTATGTGTTTAATACAATACACATGTAATATTATATAATACTATGTGATATTATAATATGATACCTCATCCCAATCCACAACCTCTAGGATTAATCCTGTCTCCAATCGATCCATGACTCGAAGCATGAGGTGAAGTTCATCGATAATGATGTGGTCCAGGGGGATGTCAAATAGTGGCTGGTGCTGACATCCTGGCTGTTTATGCCAGTCTGGGCCAAGTTTCCTTTTCATGCATGGAGACTCGTAGTATGCATAAGGAACATCCATGTTGCACCTAAAACAAGTCAAAAAAGATTTTTGCAAAGGAAGTCTCTAATAATAAAGTATTCTTAATTGCCTATGTCATACTGTTTCAATCAGCAACACTATATACATAGAAAAAAGGAGATAATTTGCTGACAAGGTTGATTCTGGGAAGTGAAAGTTATAACTTTTAATTATATAAACAATAATAAATTATTGTTAAGATTACATTTAAAATTATAGTACCGGTACCTGTCTTTTTTGTGGATCAAGCACCAGATGCAGGCGTTGTTGCAGATGGCACCCTTCATTCCCATTGCCAAAAGCAAGAACTGTTGAAAGTTCAAAATGGGAATAAGCATAACAGTAAAATTCAATTGGGTTTAGTTTAGTTAACAACTTGTGTGTGCTGTTGGTTCAAAAAAGGTATCTCTTTTGTGGTTGTACATTAAGTAAGTATTAACCCCCCCCCCTCCCCCTAGAAAAACCTGTTACAAATTCTCTCACCTTATAATCACCTCCTAAGTAGAACTCCAGTGTCACTTTTTGCCCATTTACCATGATAAAGCCAACTTTAATCAGCTCATTTACTGTACTTGTAACATTAGCCAGGCCAGCTCTCAGGTTGTCATAGTCCTCCGAAGTTTTGATCACAGCAATGGTGTGGTTGCCTGTAATGACAGTCATAATAAACCATGGTTCTAGCTCTTAAGGTCAACTATTTCAAAAAAATTCTCTAGATTTCATTGGGGAAAATAAATAGCTTAACAGTACCTGCACTAGAGAGCACATGTTTTTCTTCATCAAGGATAGAAAATGAGCACACAAACAGTGAGCTGGAGTGTGACATTCTGGCACCATCACCAGATATTTTTATCTTTACTGATGATGTTTCTTCCTCTGGGTTGTTTGACTTCTTGAGCTGTAACATAAGAAAAAATATATTAAGCCAAATAATTATTATTAGCCAATGATATGATTTTAAAATATAAAAACTTTCATATTTGCATGGACAGGCTAATATTGATTGAACCTGGTACACCTAAAATACTTTCACTGACTGACCAACACTGAGTTATTTTGAAATCTGTTTTCCATATTATTTTTGACTTACATGTTGTTGTATTTCCTGGATTAGGAGGTCCCTGAATGGCAGTTCTGCTCCCGGGTGGTTTCCTGGTGTCTTACTTATGGTCCAACTCGAGTCCAGGCTGGCTTGGCATCCCTTTACAAGGTGTGTTCTGGGTAAGGATTTTTCTTGCTGGGTGAGTTCATTGTATGCTTCCCAAGAAACAGAGAATCTGTCCATGATGTAAAGGATGGCTCGAATTTGTTCCTTTTCAGTTGTTGGTAGGTTTTCATATGCATGTATTTTCTTGTCTAAGGGGAGAAAGAACTATCATTACATCACCAGATACCAGTAAACATGTTTGTTGAGAACAGGGTTATTATTCAATCACAACCACGTGTCTACTTCATCAGACACATTTCAAATACAGATAGTGTTTTATTCCAAAGCATGAGTTGTGTCCTCTTGGATCCTTTTTCAAGGCCAAAAATACAATGCCCCTTTATAATTATAAAGGGATTACTCTACCTTTGCAACTGTCTCCTTGTTTTGTTTGTTGATCATTCGGACGACCATTCTGTGCATTGTCCTGGGGCTCTTGGCTAACTGGGGGTATGTTTTCTTTTTCAGCGTCATCTGTCAAGCAACCAAAACATAACAGATCTGCCTTTGTTTCACGTTTGGAGGATCATTTTCAAGTTATTTTGACGAAAAATATGGGAATTAAAAGTGTTTGTACCTTTTGAAGTTTCCAAGTTTATATGATGACACAATCCTCTCTTGTCCCGGAGCATTAGTGACTCGGGCATTAAGCCGTAGGTTTCTCCGAACCAGAGGGCATCTTCAGCTTTCTCTCTGCCAAAAAAATTATAATAACTATTGAATTACAAAAGCTGACCTTAGAATTTAACCACGAACGCGACATGAGCATCACGTTTAATTTTGTTATCATAACCCAACGTATAATTTCCTTAGAAACCAGATTGTTTATCTTAGTAATAAGAGGGGACTGATTTAAAGCGGGCTTACTTTATTTGCGTTAAGTGCCTGTGCTGCTGCTTCTTCCCTACGTCCGTGAAGTCTTTGCCCTTGTGGGCAAGTCTCTCTCTCATTGCGTCGTACAACTCCGCGGCCTGGTCCTCCACTGTTGCACGTAGGTGGCTGTTTTCTTCCGTCAGTTGCGCTATTGTATCGTTTGGCGACTGCTCGATCTCTTCGGGATTGATCGTAATATTAATCCACGTCTCTGATCGGAATTGTTTTCTTTTTTTTCCATTGGTTATCGTTTCCATCCTTCGTTTAAATCTCCTTATGTTTTCGCCGATTGTCCGTCCAACCCGATCACGGGAAGATTCAGTCAGCCTGTAGCCGAGAGGCATGATGCTGGTTTGGAACAGTTCAAACACTTTTTGAGGCGGCCAATAGATTTCTCTCAATCTCCAAGCTGCTTCACCGTTCATTTGTAGTGTAAACACGGGATTGTTTTTTTCAATAAAGGGTGGTACTATATGAATAAGAAGTGGATGGATCGGGGGTTCTAAGAGCTCTGAAAAGAGCTCCCGATCACATTTATCTTCGCTTTGCTCGTTCATCGCGTTGACAGGTGTTGAATAAACCAACAGCTATACCAAGCTGCTGTTTTGAAATTCGCGGAAAATCATAAATTTTCCAAATGAATGATTTTCTTGAATAGGCTTTTGTTTCGTATTGGCAACCATTGTTATTCAGTCATGGGCTGAAAACAATGGCATCAGCGCCATTTTCGAACGGAACTCCGACTTAAAATTTTAGAACTGAAAGGGATAGTGGTTATCCTTCACCAATTTTCAAAATCAAAACGGATTCTGTTTCAGGAAAGATCCATCTTCCATTTCCCGCTCTTGGGTTTTTGGAAGCTAGTTTGAGTTTTCAGAAAATCGCTCTGGAATTTGGCTTCCATACAAAAAATACCCGTTTTTTTGTCATTTTCAAGGTTAAAGGGATAGGCCTTACACTTTGTAAAACTTCTTCCTTTTATGTGCAAATGAAAGATTAACCCTTCCTCTTCAAAAGCCCGCTCTTGGGTTTTTAAGTTGTTGCTTCTGTAAATCAGGGAAGCGAGTTTTATTAACGCCGGTTGGCTGATTTCGGCTCTTTCTTCTCTTATTCTGGGCTAATGAGCGGCGCTCACATTCAAATTTCCCCGCTTCAGTGGTTATGAATAATTAATGATGTCCAAGCATTCTGCCCGATGTCTGTTCCACCATTAATGCTAAACGGGCCTGCTTTAGCGTACATTCATAAACCGACGGATATTGACAGCAGGGATGGATCTGACCACAGACGGATTGCCTTAGCTTTCAGTAAAGAACAAACGACGGGCAAAAACTTTCACCTTTCTAACCGTTAAAGGAGAAGTCTGCTACTCGCAATCGTGAAAGTTAGTGACTTCATGGTCCTACAAGACAAGAGATGGCAATATTAAACAATTATTGGATGAGGTTGAGCATGATATCATGAATTATCAAAACCGAGGTCTGTGTTATCGGAGAAACTAGGAGAAACTAGGCCCGAGCAGGAATGGTCGAATGGAAAGGAATTTTCCGGTTATTCCGATTTTCCGGAAAAGAGGGTGCACTCAAAACGTATTCCTAAATTTTCGAAAACTTTTCCCGGAATTTTTACCGTTCCATTCAGTTTCGGACCGGAAATCTCGGAATTTTTGGCCGAATGGAAAGCGCCCCCTGTTATACGGCGCAGTCTAGCCAATCAGCAGCTGTCTTATAAGAAAAATTGACATGTGCTTGCTCAGCGGAAAATCGTGCTCGCTCTGCGGAAAATCGCATCTGCTCCCAGCAAGTTATAAATACTGTTTATCAGAGTCAAGGTTTCGCTGTTCACAGGCGAGTTTTGGCATTTTTTGCTGATCTATTATGATTACTTCTATTCGAGGAAGCATTCATCAAGGTCATAAAGCTTTCAGTGAGCATTCTAGAGGCCGACAGTGTGCATTTATGTCACTTGCAGCTTTGCTTTTCAATCGATCGAATTCGGTCGATTTATGGACACAAACAAATATCGAAGTCATCTTATGTCCTGGAGATCGCATGTATTTACATGCACTAACCAATAAAATGGTACCCGATGCCAATAGTCTTTCAATAGAGGAGTTGCCGGAGGTGGCAACCTCGCAGAACAATGTTGAGTACCATTTAAACTACAACGAATTTTATCAAGGGCGCATTGATCGCTGATTTTGTATGAAGACCATGGATGAAGCGGCGCTAAAACAAGCGAAGACTGCCCGACGTTCAGCAAAATTGGCCTTCAGAAGGACTGGAAAATATAGCCTAACATTGTTAGACGAAATAAATAGTCTATTACACGTTGCGTTACACAGTGTCACTGTCACTAATTGTTCTAAGGATCAGTTCATGAACCCGTTATTGCCGTTATATATGTAGTAACTGTTGTTACGCCAAGTATTTAGTTTATTTCCACGTTGCGCTAGATAGACAAAAGAAAGTGTCACTAATCGTTCTAAGAATCTGAGTTAACAAGTCCTTATTATTACATGTTGCGTTAGACAGTGTTATTCGTTACATCTTCCGTTTTCGTTAACCAACATATTTCCTCAGTTCGACTTTTAGCAATTGCTACAAGCATAATGTCCATAATCCCAACCGCAAAAGCTTTAGCCACACCAATAGTTACTTGTTAATGTTATACTCAAAGAACATACATGTAACCATGTCATTTTGCAAATAAAAGAAGTTATATTTTTGTTGAAATTCTCATTGTCGTATTTGCGTTCAAAAACACCTTTAACGCCAGCACTCACTTCTCAATGAGAAATGCTAGTTTACTTTTATTAGTTCACGTTGCTAGCAAACTACAAGTGTTTCAGAAACTAATTACTGTGTTTAAATACTCTTTTTCTTCCGTATGAAACAGTCACTAAAAATACCCTGCTGAAAGATCTCTGGAGGCTGGATTACGATGCAGCAGATAACTTGTGCAACCTTTTAAACCAGAAGTATAACAGCAGAATACGCTGCTGGAGGCGTTTGGGACTCAAACTCGAGATAGAAGAAGAAGATTTAGACTCGTTTTCTCCCAATGAAGATAAAGTGATAAGTCCTACGGAGGCACTTCTTAATCACTTAGGTTGTTCTCAGGAGTGTTTAACCATGGAGGACTTAATTTTGGCCCTGGACTCAATTAACAGAAAAGATGCACTTTCTGTGATAAAAGATTACATTCCAGGTTAGTAAAATCATTGGAAATCACGTTTTTGACAAGCTCTCTTCTGTCTGAGGATTTGCAATACACTTATTTTGCGGCGCACTATACCAGTAGTAACGTCTTGCACTGGCAGCTAGTTATTGACTAAAATTTGTTTCAGACACCGCACAGTTTAAGGGACAACTGGGGCACTATACCTGCGTTCCCTTTCAACTTTTAGACGGTTAAAACAATATTACTCGTATGCCGTATGTTGTTTGTTTTTTATTCAGTATTATTCAAAGCGTGTAGCCGGATTTGTTTTTCTTTAATATGTTAACTGTTGGACAAAACGCTTGCAGACCTCTTAGAGAATTTTGTGATATTTTGATTCAGAGTAACAAGGTGCAAAAATTTTGTTCACGCGAGAAGAGATCATCAGTATCTGTTAACTTTTTCTAATGAATCAGCGCAGTTGGCGGGAAATCATTTTCCTCTTGCTCGAGTACTCGACAATAACACATTTTAGGCTTAGCAATGCCTCACAATACTCAAACCGCAAGCCGTGACGTGAGAGGCCTTGTTTTAAGCTGTTAACAGAATTATAGCTTGTAATGATAATCGGAAAGCCGGATGACTTCGGAATCTTTAAAAGTCTGGTTGACTAGTTAAAAGGCCTAACTTTTTTAAAGTGCACCTAACCCCAAAAACTTTTTTTGCTAAAACAATAAAGCTTATTTTGTGGAGTAATTAGCCGCAAAAATTTTTCGATTTGGTTACATCTTTGATTTTCTATGGCTCGTCAAAGTACGTGAAATTGCCGCCATTTTGGTCCACGAATGGGTCGAGGACCGGATGTGACGTCAAATCGAGAACACGATGATTCGGAGATTCACATATTTACTTGTTTCTGTGGGAAAGGCTGGAAAAATTGTTCGAAAAAAATGCTAGCCAGGTGCGCTGTAGTGTGATGTAGCAACACAACAAACTTACAGGAGGTACTCCGCTTTATGCCATACGTTTTATGGAGAGATGTCCTGAAGAGAAGAAACGTACAAAGTGATGGCTCGATTCGTGCAAAGTGATATATATAGCCGTCTAAGAGTTCGGTGATCTGTTCCATAAAGTATTTCAAACCAGATTATCTCGCTCGATGCCTGGATTTTCAGAGAGAGGAAGGGATTTTGCTGATTCAGTGACTTAAGCGAGACGAATTTGGAATAACCGTCCATCGATTCATGCAGCCGTTGTTGCATCTGATCTGAGAAACAACAGCAGTCAGTCGGCACAGCCGACAGATAGTTTTGTATTTGCCCACTACTAATCTTAAAACCCCATTTCTTAAGCCATACAGGTTTAATTCCTGGATATTCAGTAACACACTTTAAGGTAACATCAGCACCAATATCTTCAACAACAAGATCACTCTTCTTTGAGTCTTGACAACCTTCTAACTCACTTTAATTGCCCCCGCAGGGTTTTTGGCCCCAGAGGGCCAAAAACCCGAGGAGGCACCTTAGGACTCCCCGCGTAATAGAGAGAGAAGAAGAGAGAATGTAGGTATTTCCGGTATATAGCCGCAAAAAATCTCGATTTGATCGCTTGCACGCCCGCAAGGGATCGACGTTTTTCCCGCAAACGCTCATGGGAGGCCAGCAAAGGGACACGGGCGCGAGGACTTGCGGGATCGGCGTTTTTGCCACGAGCTTTGTCCTTGGTTTAGATCTCGAGTTCAAGCGTCCCTGAAAAGCGTTTGTATTTGCCGGCCTCCATTACTATTTCAGCTCGATTAAATTAGCTCGCTTCGAAATGGCCGAGATTATGATCTAAAACAAATTGAAAACGCTTTCAGAGATCCTGAAGATGGATTTTGGGGGAAAAACAGCTCAGAGAGTCCTGAAGTATACTAGATCGAAATTCGAGGCCAGTGTGGTTCATTTGCGACTAAATAGCTTAATCAGTATAGTACCTTCCGATCGTCAGAATTACCCAAGGATAATAATAAGGTGACAGGCCTGCGCGACTCCCATTCACGTGTAGTGGCCGCTTAGGAAGTTTTGCCCCTTTTGTA
>JAHPZR010017034.1:0-2500 GCA_019787425.1 Platygyra sinensis | reverse complement strand
ACAAGCGGATAACAGCGGAAGCCACACAGAAATATGACCTCTAACGGCTTTACTCTGACGAAATGTCTCCCTGAAAACACAGGATTAGTGCTTAGCGAAATATTCCAAGATCCTCCGATCGTACCATACAAAAGGGGCAAAACTTCCTAAGCGGCCACTACACGTGAATGGGAGTCGCGCAGGCCTGTCACCTTATTATTATCCTTGGGTAATTCTGACGATCGGAAGGTACTATACTGATTAAGCTATTTAGTCGCAAATGAACCACACTGGCCTCGAATTTCGATCTAGTATACTTCAGGACTCTCTGAGCTGTTTTTCCCCCAAAATCCATCTTCAGGATCTCTGAAAGCGTTTTCAATTTGTTTTAGATCATAATCTCGGCCATTTCGAAGCGAGCTAATTTAATCGAGCTGAAATAGTAATGGAGGCCGGCAAATACAAACGCTTTTCAGGGACGCTTGAACTCGAGATCTAAACCAAGGACAAAGCTCGTGGCAAAAACGCCGATCCCGCAAGTCCTCGCGCCCGTGTCCCTTTGCTGGCCTCCCATGAGCGTTTGCGGGAAAAACGTCGATCCCTTGCGGGCGTGCAAGCGATCAAATCGAGATTTTTTGCGGCTATATACCGGAAATACCTACATTCTCTCTTCTTCTCTCTCTATTACGCTTTTAAAGTCTGAAGGAAAAAGAGAAGTGAATTTTTTTTATCATAGTAGCACTTTAACTTTGCTTATGTTAGGCTTTCCAAAAACAATGTTGGAAAAACTGCTGATTTTGGCCTTCAGTTCTGTGTTAATAGATTTTTTATCTTCAGTCGGTAACTAGGGCTTTTAGTTGAAATAATTTGGGAGTGCATGCAATGCAATAGCGTGCGGACACAGACGTATTTTCGACGGTCGTTTCTCTTACTAGCAATGCAACAGACATTAGAATACTGAAAGTGTTAAATTAGGCTCTATCAGTAACCAAATGCTAACTTTCAATGAGGAATATCGTTTCCCCAACGTAATAGGTGTTATTAAACCATGACACACGTTAATTCCGGTACTACACCTCAATGTAGGGGATATAATTAAGCAATGGCCCTACTTCAAAGCATATACTCTCAAGTAAATTTAGGCAAACGAATCTAATCGTTCACAAAACGTCTATTCAGGGTTCTGGAAGGTCGTTTGCCAAAATCGTGGACGAACCAGTGTTCCTTGCAACTTAAATTAACAAAGGTAAATTAATTGCCGTTTCGAATTTCGAAAAAAATGTGTTTTACAACAGACCAATCGGGTTCGTCATGACGATTAATTATTGCTGCCGATAGGCAGCCTTCGTTTTTTGAAGCGATCGAGGAATTTTGGTTCGACGGTTCGAGAGCTCGACCCATCGTTCGCATTAAGAAACGCCCAATCAGAAATCCTGGGCGCTTTCCATTCGACCAAATATTCCGGTTTGAAATTCCGGGTATTTCATGCAACGAATGGAACAGTATTTTCCGGTTCCTTGGATTAACTCGTCTCAGCTCAATGGTCATCAGGTTTCAAGTTTGGCGCGAAAATACGAAATCAAAAGGAAGACTCTTTTACCTTTGTTTACTTGCTTTCTGGTCGCTCGATCGACGACGCTGAAGTTGAAATAAACGATGCATTAGGTGAGGGTGACAATATAACATTTATCGTAAGAATTTAAAACGAGTCCGCGACTACATTTAGGGTACGATACCTTTTTATTTTCCTGACGAGTTCAGGAGTCGGTTTCGAATGATGAGCGAGCGAGCAGTTTATATGCTCACATTTCACGTAGCTCACAGGTATTTTCGCAGTACTCACTAAAGCTTGTTGAGGCATATCCACTGCAATGAAGAAAAGCATTTTAATGAGGTTATTTCCTTTCATGTGAACTGTGAGTAGCGGTTTTTCAAAGGATTTAAGGTTACAAGTTGCACTTGTTAGATGAAACTGTTGTAGCAAAAATAGAACAAAGTCTTTGAGAGGAAATCCCTAACAAGAGGTAAGGAAACCGACTCCTAATCTATGTCTTTGAGTGAACAATTCCAGAAATTATGGCGATTCGTTTATCTATATAAATGAAATATCTTGTTATTTTTTATCTTCCTACAGCTACTGCGTTGGAAGATGAAGAACAGCAGCTTCGATAAGCTAAGCAAATCCAGAGCTCACAATGAGCAGTGAGCCATTGCAATAAAGAATTTCATCCAAACATATCGACCATTTTGCAGTTTCGGTTGACCATTCCAATTGGCTCTTGTTCATGCGAGCGTTCCTTCAGCCCACTGAGAAGGCTTAAAACCTGATCCCGAACGAGTATAGCTAATGCTAAACGGTACATATAGATCTAATCCGGAGGTCGTGGGTTCAATTCCCACCGAGGTCGAAAGATTTTTTCTTTACCTCGTGTGGTTCCCTGATTCCCTTTATTAGGGCTAACGCCCAGTGGGTTATTCATGGGTTTAAGTAGCACTATAATTTACACTTCAGAGTTAATTC
>JAHPZR010017033.1:0-10791 GCA_019787425.1 Platygyra sinensis | reverse complement strand
CGGTGAAACGCCGGTTGGTTTCAACGGTCAAAGATCAAGTAAAAACAGGGTGTAAGATACAGCTGTACGTGTATTGTCTTAGAAAAGCAAGGAATGATGTTTTAAAAGCAATAACATCTTGATCTTTTGTCTCTGGGAAACATTGTACAGTATACAGAATCGCAAGCCTTCCGGATAAGAACTTACAAAAGTGTTTTTGATGATTTTTACTGCAATGATATATATGTGACCTTCCGCGGGAAAACACTACATTAAGCTTTTCCGTTAACTCTTAAAGCGTTTGTTAGTCCGTTTGTTTACCGTTAAAACGGTATAGAAATCGTAGAGGCGTTAGAACGCCCGTTAAAATTTTCACTCTAGCCGTTTACAGCGGTGGAAAAGTTGTTAAAAGCGTCACTGTCCGTTAAAAAGCGTTAGTAAAAAACCGTTCCTCAAAATTCCCTCAATGGCGTTACAGATCTTGAAACGGGCGTTTTTTTTCCGAAAAAGTCGTTTAATCGAACGTGACTGTTTAGTTAAAAGTTTCAAATGGTGGGTTAAGTGCACCTAACCCCCAAAATTTTTTTTCGCTAAAACAATAAAGCTTATTTTGTGGAGTAATTAGCCGCAAAAATTTTTCGATTTGGTTAAATCCTCGAATTTCTGTGCCCCCTTGAAACCGAGTTTCGTATGGTTCACGACCGAGCATAAGGAGTCTGGGGAGAGTAAAGCCGTGACGTCACTTCGAGAACGAAAGCTTCGGCTGTCCCAGTCGGGCCTTTTACTCTGTGTGAGCGTAGAAGCCTTTTTGCCGCACAAGTTTTTCGCTGGGGGCTCCACAGTCGACAGATTTCTGTTTTTATCAACAATATCTTCTACTTCGTCGGATTCTGAAATGAGCTTTGACTCAGAAGACTCCGAAATTTATTATATCGCTGAAGAGAATGACGACTCGCACTTGTAAACAAAGCAAAGTGAATAGTTAACTGATGACGGCCGAGCTGATTTATATGCTGACAACTCTCTGGCCAACGAAGAATGGATAGACAAATGAGGTGGATGCTGACAAAGAACTCGAACGAGCTCTGATGGACAGACCCGAAGGCAATGATATGTAGAAGTCAAAGAGACTGTAGCGTGTGGTGCGTATATTTACTAAATTCGCGCATTCTTCGATCTCGCATTAACATACTTTCGTATAAATAAAAGTCAAGTCCGTTAACTTTCTCAAATTATTTTAACTTCACTCGTTCAACGTAGACCAAAATGATTATCCCATGACACAATGTTTGTGTTCTTTCGTGCGAGTGTGGAAATTGTAGCGTCGCTTCCCTTCAAAACATCAGCGAATGTTATTGTTGTTATTATTATATTAAAGTGAGTTAGAAGGTTGTCAAGACTCAAAGAAGAGTGATCTTGTTCTTGAAGATATTGGTGCTGATGTTACCTTAAAGTGTGTTACTGAATATCCAGGAATTAAACCTGTATGGCTTCAGAAATGGAGTTTTAAGATTAGTAGTGGGCAAATACAAAACTATCTGTCGGCTGTGCCGACTGACTGCTGTTGTTTCTCAGATCAGATGCAACAACGGCTGCATGAATCGATGGACGGTTATTCCAAATTCGTCTCGCTTAAGTCACTGAGTCAGCAAAATCCCTTCCTCTCTCTGAAAATCCAGGCATCGAGCGAGATCATCTGGTTTGAAATACTTTATGGAACAGATCACCGAACTCTTAGATGGCTATCACTTTGCACGAATCGAGCCATCACTTTGTACGTTTCTTCTCTTCAGGACATCTCTCCATAAAACGGTATGGCATGAAGCGGAGTACCTCCTATAAGTTTTTGTGTTGCTACATCACACTACAGTGCCCCTGGCTAGCATTTTTTTCAAACAACTTTTCCAGCCTTTCCCACAGAAACAAGTAAATATGCGAATCTCAGAATCATCGTGTTCTCCATTTGACGTCACATCCGGCCCTCGACCCATTCTCCGTTATACTCGGTTATGGACCAAAATGGCGGCAATTTCATGTACTTTGACGAGCCATAGAAAATCAAAGATTCAACCAAATCGAAAAATTTTTGCGGCTAATTACTCCACAAAATAAGCTTTATTGTTTCAGCGAAAAAAGTTTTTGGGGTTAGGTGCACTTTAAGTGTTGAATCAAACATAAAACAATAGTGCGAGTAAGCATTGTTTTTCATTCATGCGGCGAACGAGGTGAGCTGGACGTGAAATATGGGATCTTTCGAAAGAAAATTAAGTTTCTATAAAATTTAAGCTTATGACATGCAATTCCGAGTTTCCGAGGGAGCAAACAAGCAGACAGCACTTCATGAATTGTTTTAAGCGTTCAGATGCAGTTTATTTTTGATGGATAATTACAAACATACCTTGTTTTCCTAGAATGGCCGTTCGCTGATACTTCTCACGTTTGTGCCATTTGCACATGGAAAATAATTCATACGAAACGCAGTAGCTACGGCTTTTACGAGTTAATCAAACCAAAAAGAGTCAAAAGCTTATCATAGAACTTAATATGAAATCATGTTTCTCTTATGAGCAATTGCTTTTAAATTACATTGTAAATATTTTAGCATGTTAACCAATCTTAGAATTTCAAGCTCAATTAGCATTTTGCCTTTTTTTTTTTTTTTTTTTTTTTTTTAATTAATATATAGATTTAGTCATTTTCAATTTATTTTATAGTGTCCCCATTTAGTGGTTATCTACTGCTATTTTAGTCTGACACTTAAATAAAGGTATTCATTCATTCATTCATTCATACATGTAGCCTTTTAAGTGGTGCAACTGAACAAGACTTGTTGTCTGATTTTAATCACATGCTGCTGGGTGTTTTTGTTGTAGTTACTGAAGCACAAATAAAAGCTTGAAGTATGCATCACAAACAGAACTACATGGTTGAAAAGCTAAGTGAAAATCAATTCACAAACATGAGTGATGATACGAGGGTTTCCCTCGGTGTAAGAACTTGTGAACTTTTTCTTTGTTTTGTAACTATTGTTAGGGTTAGGGCTATTGTGTTGACTTCTTTGTTTTCTTTGTTTTACGTCGCTTGAGAGTTTCACAGGTTCTTACACAGAGGTAGAGCGATACGAACAGTAATTCCATCATAATCTGTGGGATCCAACTGAAAATACACAGCAGTCTTCAAGGCAAACATTCCAACTTTGAATTTGAAACTAAATTATATTTGAAAAAATCTTAGTAAGCTTAAATATGTATGCCATATTAGAGAAACCTTTGATTTTAGGAAATAAAATAAATCTTAATCGAAACAAGATGTTTCGGGTGGTCTTTAAGCTCCTTCGGATACATGAGCAAAAGTCATTTTTGTAAGTGTAATGAAGGTTAATGTTTGTACATGTAAACTATTTGGTTTTTTTTTCTGGCTAGAATCCTACCTGTGATGCTTCCCTCTTATTTCCCCATGAAATGACTTTCACCAATCTAAGCATAAGTTTCTCATGGGTCCTTAAAATGCCATGAAAAATCCATGAACCTACTTAGAACATTTTCATGGACCCTTAATTTGTCCATATTCACGGAGAAACCAAATTGAGTTTTTCATAAACCATGAATTTGGGTAATGGCATGAAAAACCCATGGAAATTTACCATGAACTCAGGATATTTAATTCATGGGATTTTCACTACCATTAAAATACTATTAAAACCAGTTCCAATCTACAGTACATTTTCATGGCTTTTTCATGGTTATTTCATGAGCTTGACAACATGATAAGAGTTTTCATGGGCCCTGAAATGCGCCATATTAAGGGAATTTTCATGGCATTTTAATGGTTTTTTCATGGATGTTTCATGGTATCTAACCCATGAAAACCTGAGGGATTAATCCATGAAAATGCCATGAAAAACATGTGAAAACCCTGTGAATATACCATGAATATATTCACAGGATTTTCATGGGTTTTCATTTCATAATGTATATTTAGAAAACAGTCCTAAGAAAGCACGCGCGCTGATTGGTTTAAAATCGTGTTTGTATAACTCGATGGAGACACAGAACTAGCGCGCGCTGTTGACGTAGTGATGGTGCGAGCAAAGAGAATTTACATTTTGATATCCAAAGTTAACAAGTTTTTTTCCGTTTTCTCGTGGCGGTGTTTTCTAAAGGAAATAGAAAACATGTACTTCGTGTTTCTATCGAGTTATACAAACACTCGTGAAAGTTTGGGAGAACTCGAAAAAGCTGTGGAAACACTCGCCTGCGGCTCGTGTTCCCACAGCATTTCTCGTTCTCCCAAACTTCCACTCGTGTTTGTATAACTCGATAGAAACACGGTAGATGTTTTCTATTTCTTAAAGATTGAGCCAAGCCTAAAAGCGGAGCTTCACTTGTTAATAAATAAGATAATCCAACATGTGAGGCAAAAAGTGAACAATCAGACATAGTTGGGTCAAAAATTGCAGGGCACCCGCATTTGGTTAGAATTTAATACAATTGAGAAAAGTTACCATTCAGTCAAAAGCTGCAAAAGGGCTATTGGGCTGAATATTATGCACTAAATCAATCAACGTGTGGGAAGGTATTAGAGAGTTAGGGTTTTTCTGTATTTTAAAACACATTTCTCGTGTGTGTGGCCCAACAAATGCCATGCCAACTTGCATGAACTTTTTCTTAGGATTACTGATCAGCATAGCTTTAATTTGTGATGGTATGTGGCGTATATTTAGAGAATTGACGCATAGTATTCAACAAGCGGGAAAAACTTTACTGCCCTGATGTCAGTGTAGGCTAACAGGAAAGGCATTGAAATCAGGCAACTTTTTCTCGATGGAGATGGAATTAGCTTTTCACGAAAAGGGATTTACAATTTAAAAACCCATATCAGATCGTAAAAAGTTAAAAATATGAAACATTTTGTTTCTCCAAGGTTATCATTTGGAGCCAAAAAAATGGTCGCCGGCGTCCTACATGGAAACTCACGTGTAGTTCATTGAGTGTCGCCAGGTAGAATAAACACGGGGGAGCCAAAAGGCCTAAAAATGGGTCATTTAGGCTATTTTGATATTCTTTGTATATTTCTTCACAAAACTTGGCATATGAACTGGCGTTGTGTTCCCGATTGTTTCGACATCAAGACCGACACAGAATCTTCATTGATGACGTCACAAATCATGACGTCACAAATATCCTTGATGTAAAGTTTCTATTTTTTTTTGAGATATAATGCTTAGAGTGGCCAAAAAACGCATGAGTACAATTTTAGTTTTGTGTTTTCTAGTGATAGTATTAGGGATTAAAGAATTGATTACGTCACATTTTATGACGTCACAAACACAGTTTTGCGACCTTATCAGTGACAAGAAAATCTTCCATCGTGATTTTTTGTATTACATTTGTTCTTATTGTCTGGGAAACCTCATCTCCAACATAACTGGAACTAGTGGCACCAAAACAACAACTCTAACTTAGAAATATCTCACACGGTGGAACTTCTTTCCTGGGAAAACTCACTTTAAACTTTGAAAAGTCATATCTCAGCTAGTTTTTGTGATATAGACAAACGTTTTGCGGCGCTTAACTTGTCTTGATGATTCCTTTCGAACGCGGGCAAAATATTTTCCAAATTGGTAAACTGAATTTACGAGTTTTGTATGACGTCATTAATTGTGACGTCATAACTTGAAATTTTCTGTCACATTTAAACTCAAAATGATAGAGCAAAACAAAAGAAGTAGTTTTGAAATAAAGTGTAGGATTGCAAAACTGGTTACAGTTCAATGAGTTATGTTCAGGATGTCAAAAAATCAAGTTGGATCAGATCAATTTTCTTATAGTATTTGAATGTCTAGTACACACGTATCTCATGGGGAGCCTTGATTGACAATTTATACCTGCCAACTCTCACGCCTTAGTCTCACGCCTGCAGGTTGAAAACTTCGATCTCACGCCGGCTCACACCTGCGGGCCAATTTCTCACGCCTGATTGAAAAATTTGAGTTGTTGCTGTCTTGCTTGACACAATTTCTATAAAAATGTTAATTCAGACTCATGTAAGGAACGAAAACTATGTGTGAAGTGAATAAATGACAATACCTTCCTTTCGATCTCTGATTTTTGAAGTGAAAAGCACTTGGAGCGAGCTCAGGTTTATACACGTCTTAAGACTTCTGAAGACTTCGGACGTCTTCAGAAGACTTCGAACTTCTTCGGAAGACTTCGGAATTCTTCGGGGATCTTCAGAAATGATCATGTCATCTTCAAAAATCCCAGCACTCCCAGGATATAAATCTCGCACTTATATCTCAGAAAAAGTTGGCAGGTATATGACATTTCAGCGGATGTATCGTTCAATATGTCGGTCATTACTTGATCGACCAATACATCGGTTGGCTATGTGCAGAGAGTTTATACCGGTCGAATATCCATCATTAGTATATACACACTCAGTGATCTTGGTGTTTTAAGCAATCTGATTGGTTCGCTATCTCTGGCTAATGAGCATTATTCACCCCCTACGGAGTGAATAATGCGTAAGCCAAACAAAAATAGAGTATACTTTTGAATTAAGCATACTTTTGATTCACACTGATTTGAACGGTGTTTAAGGACCATTATTCTAGACTGTCACGAGGTTTTTTCGAAGATTAACTATAGATTTTCCATGTTCAAAGATTCTATAAATAGTTTCGCGAATTCGCGCATGCTTTGTACAGCTTGCACGTTTTCCGAGCATGAATTGAGAGACCAATTAAATCGATTTTTAATGGTTTCCTTCTGACATGTTGTTGAGATCACTTCCTGTGTATATACTAAAACAATTATTCTTCTCAATCTCGGTGAATAGTGGCAGAATATTTACCTCGCCGCTTCGCGGCTCGGTAAATATTCTGCCACTATTCACCTCGATTTCAAAGAATAATTGTTAAATGTCGGCCAATATCTTGACTGTGATATTATTGGTAGTGTATGGGCAGAAGCATATCAGTCAACTAACGGTCAACTACTGGCCGTATACTGGTCAACTGTTGGTCCTGTATCAGTTGATAGTCGAGAAATAGTCGACTGCTAGCCCACTGATATAGACTATCCACTGCCAGTCAGTGTACATCCACCAATACAAGTGATTGATAGACCAGTCATTACTCAATTGACACCCTATTAAAAAAATCCAATATTCCACCGATATGGTGGTTCCAGATTGAAACAGCATCGGCCAAAAACGTAAAAAAGAAAATAATATATCGGTCGATATAATATTATTGAACAATATATAGTACAATGTACAGTATCAATCGATATATCAACTGATATACTTGGCAAAGTGTCAGTGATGTACCAGTGAAGTGTTAATAAAATATTGGTGTATCACCCACTACATCGGCCTATACATATACAGTATCAGTCACATCAATCGTGACTTGGGTTGCGATTCCGTCGAGTATCAGTTGAATATCAGTCAAGTGTCGAACGAGTAACAACCATCATATTGACCAATATATTAGACAATATGTCAAGGCTCCCCATAAGATCAATGATCCATCAAGTTTACCATTATTGTGATTGTTTGAAATTTTGAGTCCTTAGTTTGTCTTATATTTCTTTCCTTCTATCATTATTGGCAATGATTTCCATCAATGTTAAAGGAAGCTTATATCAAGCTCTTGGGCACAATCATGAAAACACATAATGTACAATACATTTCTTTGAAAAATCTAAAAAATATTTAAATTAAAAGAGTAGGTCACCATGCTTACAAAAGAGATATCGTGTACCAGTCTTGCTCTATACAGTATTTTGCCAGTTCTAGTAATATTCATGGCATTGTGCTCATTTACATTATTTATTTTCATTACTTTACATCACATTTTGCAATGGCTGGAAGATATGGCCACCCAATCCAAGTCAACACCAGTTGAGTGATGTCCATTAACCTATTATTAGCCAATAAAATTTAGGATATGTCTGCTTTGAAATGTTTTTTTTGGGACTTGCATGTACATGTACTTGTGAGGAAACTTTGAGTGCATTTGGCCATCCAACGTAAGTCTCTACCCAAGTTCAGCTTGTGTCCACCTGCAACTACTTGCAGGTCCATTTGATCAAGGCTTAAGGTAGCATCCCACCCCAAATGACCACTTCGTGTCCATACCGTTTCAAGGCGAGACTTTAAATAAAAACCCTGACAAACTACAGTGCAGCTCAGATATATCCGAACCAAAATATACGCGTAATTCGCGTCAGCCCAATACGCGTATACGCGTATGCATATACGCACATACGCGCGTATGCCTCATTAGTATGTATGAGCTAACCTTTTGTCTCTTCTTTTCTTAACACAGCTTAACAGGTCATTGTTTCTTGCTACAGAGCAAAAAAGAGTTTTCATTATTTTGAATACGCGTATACAGTATACGCGCGTATGTCTTCAGACTAGACTTGGCAAATGTTAACTGAAACTATTTTTGCACTTTGACAGAAAATTATAACTGACTGAATATTATTAAACGGGAGACTATTTTGCCGTTAAATCAAAAATTTACTGGGGATACACGCTTCGACAATTCCATCTTCATGGAGCGAACGACCGAAAGAGAACATTTTTTCGACACAAGGAAACACGGTACAAGAAAGCGACTTGGAAACATGGAAACGCCTGCCGAAATTATAAACACACAACTTTGCTTGAAGAAAGATAAAAATATCAAAATGTGAGCGGTGCATCGTAGAAACTTTCGTTAGGGAAAGAGTATTTTACCATTTGAACGAACGATTTGTGTCAAACAGAACCGGAGATATATTTTTTCGATAGGGTCTTCGGAACGCTTACCACTAAACATCTCGCAAGTGACTTGCCGATGTGTGCCGAAATACAGAACTTTCGAAGTAAAATATAACTAAACTTGAGCAGCCCGCCATAGAAACTTTGCTGAACAATTATTTGGTTAAAGAAAGAGCATTTTACCGTTTGAATGAACGATTTGTGTCAAATATAACCGGAGAACGAGGTTGTTCGACAAGGTCTTCGGGACGCTTGAGAAAATAAACATCACGCAAGTCACAGACTTGCCGACGCGACTGCCGAAAAACAAAACTTTTCCTCGAAGTAAAAAACAACTCGGTGTGAGAAGCACGCCACAGAAACTTTGATAAACATTTATTTGGTTTGAGAAAGAGCATTTTACTGTTTTGATGAACGATTTGTGTCAAATATAACCGGAGATATAATCTTCGGAACGCTTGAGACAATAAAGATCACACAATTAAGTCACAGACCTGCCGCCGACGCGACTGCCGAAACACAGAAAGTAAAAAAATGTGAGCAGCGCGCCACAGAAACTTTGATAAACATTTATTTGGTTTGAGAAAGAGCATTTTACCGTTTGAATGAACGATTTGTGCCAAATATAACCGGAGATATAATATTTTTGACAAGGACGTCTTCGGCAATGAACATCTCGCAAGTGAAGTGAGTTGCCGACACGTGCGGAAAAACAAGACTTTTCCTTGAAGTAAAAAATAACTAAACGTGAGAGGCACACCATAGAAACTTTGATAAACGATTTTTTCGTAAAGCAAAGAGCATTTTACCGTTTAAATGAATGATCTGTGTCAAATATAACCGGAGATGTATTTTTTCCGACGAGGAGATCGATCTTAATAAGAACGCTATAGCTAGATAAACATTTCGCAAACAACTTGCCGACACGTACCGAAACACAGATCTTTCCTTGTAAAAACATAAAGTTCACGTGTTAAAATAGGGACTTAAAGCGACTGTTTCAATTTTCTTCCCATTTTCCGTAACTTAAGATCAAGCAAGTGTCAAAGAAACGGTAGTTTGCCGGTGAATTTACGAAGTGATTAAAAGTTCGAAATATGATAGCTTTCATTCATCGGCATGAAGTTTTACCAATATGCAAATTTCGCTTTGAAGCATTTTCCATTCCCATAAAAATAAAATACGTCTTGTTTGACCAACAATGCTTCATACGAAGAAACTTATGGGAATGCATAACAAAGGGACATATACGCGCGTATATACGTGCGTATGTGCGCGTATTGACATACGCGTATACGCAAAATACGCGCGTATAATACGCGTATGCGCAGTTCGGATATATCTGAGCTGCACTGTATATATTTTCTGAAAGCTTAATAAATGAAGATTACCATACCGTATTTGTTGAAAGAAAAAAAGATAAATGCCTTAAAAATATAGCGATCGTTTTTCAAAAGTACATGGCTTGCAATATTCGGTTCTTGTGCAGTCTGAAGTGATCAAAAGGAAGAAACAAACATTGCGCCGATTTCTTAACACCTTTGTCTCAAAAACCGTGTCGGCGAATTTTGATATCTTGCCTAGTTTGTTTTTTACGCCCAGTTAAACTTTTGGGTTCGAAAAAATATCGCTCCTGTTTCTTCATTTGTTTATAACTCTAGAAAAAAGGGAAAAGCTAAAAACGCCGACACTGTTTTTGAGCTACATTATATAGGAACATTCTCCCCAAATTTGAGCTTAAAAATTCGCTGCACGCGAACGTAAAACGTGTGACCAATCTCTTGAAAATGTAGTTTCGAGAAAAAAGAGCAAAACAGTTTTAGAGACGTTCTTCCGGTTGAATGAGATTAAAACAACAATGCGTGAAAGTAATTACCTGCGGTTTACAAACAAACGTCTCAACCTACTTCATAACAATAGCGCTCAAATGCTGACGAGACAAGATGTCAAATACTGTTCCACGCGGGAATTTGACCCTATATTTCAGGGCCAGGCATCGCTGTTGGTCGCTCACTCCGAAGGTAAGTTGTTATTGTA
>JAHPZR010017030.1:0-16696 GCA_019787425.1 Platygyra sinensis | reverse complement strand
CCGGTTTTCAAGTTTGGCAGGAAACGTAGAGACTACCGTAAGATGTGCTCCTCACTTAATTAAGATCGTATCATCTTAATAAACCTACCCAGCATCTTAAAATAAAGTTAAGATAAAATCACCCAATCTCAATGATAAATACCCGTTTTCTCAATTTAAGATAGAAGCGTCTTGTATAAGAACGGCTGAAATTTTATAAGCCAGAAATACGACATAAGGACAAGACATAGATATAAAGACATGCCCCACTGAGTAGTCATTATTAACTGAAACTACGAAATTCGTACAATCTGGAAAGCATTAGATCTGTATAGCTGGCGGGAGAAGCTACCCAAGCACGTCAGTAGTATCAGATCATCATTGACCAATCAATCCTGAGAAACTGATAAAGACAACAACAATGCATAGTCAAAGACCTTCATCAGTCCCGGGGATATTCCCTTATATATGGGCCATATAGGTGTGTGCAGCCCCAAAGGATATGGTATTTTAGCCGTTTTGGGTGTAGATTTTGGTCTCAAATAGAGTATGAGTTTTGCACTTTAGTCGTGAATTAGCTTGGTAATTAAGTCTGAACTAGGGAGCTAATTGAAAGACAGGTCTGAAACAGGGTATTGATTTAAGGGTCAGGTCTGAAATAGGATATCGAATGTTTGGTCAGGTCATAAGTACGGTATCGAATGTTTGGTCAGGTCATAAATCAGAGATTGGTCTTTTATTGGGTAAGGGTTTCTCGAAGCGGTGCGTACGCCAACCAATTTTTCGGAGATATCCTTTCTCGGGCCTTAGGTCAATGTTCTCTTCTTTCTGGGAAACTTTACTCGAATTAGCTTGTCTCTTGTGTGTCCTCCGCCAGCACCGGACAGCGGTACATTAGTTCAAGGCATGCGTGGCCTCGTTCAGAAATGAATTAGTACACACAGGAAATTGTTTCAATGCGCGTGCAATCAGGGATTTGCACTGCGAGCGATATTTGAAAATTCTTCCAAATTACACGACCTTTTATTGGAGTGTAATTACAAATAATTTTTAAATATTTCGAGTAGCCACGATAAATCTTAAAGAGACAGAAGTCAAACACAGTCAGCTGGCGCTCATGCGCATTAGATACCATTTCATGGCTAATTTGCATGCCATAGAGACACGATCCATTCTTGAGCATCAATCAATTCCAACGGCGCCCATCCCCCCGGGCAACCGAGGGGCATTATTTCGCATTTCGCATTCAAAACTAGCCTAGCAATTTAAATTTAAATTCATGAAAATGGAGTTAAAACACTGAAGGTTTGCGAATTTAAATGATGCGATATATATGTAATCAGAATCAACTAACACCTACTGTTGTCCTTGATGTCTTTGATACCGTTGCATTAAAATTCTAAACAGTTAACTGTTTTATTCACTGACTAAAAAAAATTGCAGAAGTGTTGGAAGGCGACGATCCCTGGGGCGGGGCATTTGCCCTCTTTCTTCGTCCCCACCCCGGGGCGCTTAGGCAGCTTATGTGTCCC
This sequence comes from Platygyra sinensis, assembly GCA_019787425.1. Taxonomy (NCBI): domain Eukaryota; kingdom Metazoa; phylum Cnidaria; class Anthozoa; order Scleractinia; family Merulinidae; genus Platygyra; species Platygyra sinensis. Next base: position 15,185 of record JAHPZR010017030.1, on the reverse strand, counting down.
CACCCCGGGGAATTTGCTCTCTGGGGGTTGGACAAAGTTGAAACTGTTTGATCAAAAATAAGACACAAACAGCAGTGATAAACATATTGAACTTGTTCATTTTGACTTGACGTTTCGTATGTACTCTACATACATTTTCAAAAGTAACCGTTGAAATATAAAACAGCTATTTATATATAACAAAGCGGGTGAGGGGACTGGAACCTAGATTAAGCAAATACTTAACAGTAAAATATAAAATATATATAAAAAATAACAGGTTAATAAAGCATCAGCCTTTCACTTCCGACGTTGACGTTGAAAGCAGGTTGAAGTTCTTGAATAAATAACGTCTCTTTTATTTTACAATGATAGTCTGTTTTGCCCTTCGCTAAAATATCAAAATGATCCCACTTGATGTTATGTCCAGTGGCCTTGACGTGGTCAGCAATGGCTGAAGCATTGTCATTTTTAGCGAGGGCCTTAAAATGTTCGGTTTTTCTATCGTGAAGCCGTCGTTTAGTTTTACCGATGTAAAAACCATTACAATCCCAGCAATTTGCTCTGTAAATAACTCTGGATTGTTGTGAACGATTAATACGGTCTTTGTAAGGAAAGAAAGATTTTATACATCGAGTGCTCTGAAAAACAATCTTAAGGTTAACACAAGAGTAGAATTTGTACACACAAGATTTCAGGCGTTTAGTGACTTGGTTGCTTTGCAAACCTAAGTAGGGAAGTAGGACAATGACATCTTTCTTGGGAACAGTAGACACAGGGTTGCTATGCTGGTGTTGTCTGTTTTTGTTCAAAACATCGTTGATATGATAGTTGATTATGCCTTGTGGGTAGCCGTTCTGAAGAAGGAGTTTTCGAAGATCATTGAGGGCAGATTGTAGCAAGGAGCCAGATGAACAAAGACGGTAGTAGCGATAAGTGAGGGAGCGGATGAGGTTTATTTTGTACTTTCGTGGAGTGAAGGAATCCCATTTCGTGTAGAGACCTGTGAAAGTTTTCTTTCGGTAGATTGATGTCATGAAAGTGTTGTTTTGATTACGTGTGACAAGAATGTCCAAAAACGGAATTGCATTGTTCTGTTCAAATTCAATGGTAAATTTAATATTGTTATGACAACTGTTCAAATAGTGCAAAAACTCATTTGCACTGTCTTTGTTGTGAAACATTGTGAACGTGTCGTCCACGTACCGATTCCAAAATAAAGGACTAACCTTGGCGTTCATCAACCACTTTTCCTCAAAATCACACATAAAGATGTTGGCTAAGACAGGGCCCAATGGCGAACCCATGGCAACACCATCAATTTGGTCGTAGTATTTCCCGTCAAAAAGAAAGTGGCTCTTCTTGGTGGCAAGAAAGATGTCATTGTCCTACTTCCCTACTTAGGTTTGCAAAGCAACCAAGTCACTAAACGCCTGAAATCTTGTGTGTACAAATTCTACTCTTGTGTTAACCTTAAGATTGTTTTTCAGAGCACTCGATGTATAAAATCTTTCTTTCCTTACAAAGACCGTATTAATCGTTCACAACAATCCAGAGTTATTTACAGAGCAAATTGCTGGGATTGTAATGGTTTTTACATCGGTAAAACTAAACGACGGCTTCACGATAGAAAAACCGAACATTTTAAGGCCCTCGCTAAAAATGACAATGCTTCAGCCATTGCTGACCACGTCAAGGCCACTGGACATAACATCAAGTGGGATCATTTTGATATTTTAGCGAAGGGCAAAACAGACTATCATTGTAAAATAAAAGAGACGTTATTTATTCAAGAACTTCAACCTGCTTTCAACGTCAACGTCGGAAGTGAAAGGCTGATGCTTTATTAACCTGTTATTTTTTATATATATTTTATATTTTACTGTTAAGTATTTGCTTAATCTAGGTTCCAGTCCCCTCACCCGCTTTGTTATATATAAATAGCTGTTTTATATTTCAACGGTTACTTTTGAAAATGTATGTAGAGTACATACGAAACGTCAAGTCAAAATGAACAAGTTCAATATGTTTATCACTGCTGTTTGTGTCTTATTTTTGATCAAATTACGATGGCCTAAGAACAAAAGTATTTTTGAAACTGTTTATCTGTATTGGTGAAGCACTTCAGATAATTATCAATATCTGAAGTGCTAATGTTGCTAGCAAGTTTGGAACCGATGATGGCAAAATGGTTAAATTTATTCGGCAGCATAGTTGGATTTGTTATTGATTCACCGGTTCACTTATACAGACGTAACCGATTACTTTCCTGATTTTCTAGAAGTAAGTTCATTGATAGTCTGCCAACTCCGTAAAAACTAAATCTTAAACTAAGATTCAAGTCTTCTTAAGTAAGATAAAGGTACTCCTAAGATAAGATGAAGTCATCTTATTATAAGATTTAATTTTCTTGAAATTAAGGCAAAGTTATCTTAAATCAAATTATACCATTTTTAACCACCTTAATTTAAGGCTAAAAGTGTCTTACTAAAACGTAAGAGGAGTAAAGGCCTTAATTTTAGACGGTGGGCATGTCTTATATCTATGTCTTGTCTTATGTCTTATATCTTGGCTTAAAATTTCGCCGTTCTTATACAAGACGCTTCTATCTTAAATTGAGAAAACGGGTATTACATTGAGATGGTATTTTATCTTAACTTTATTTTAAGATGCTGGGTAGGTTATTAAGATGATACGATCTTAATTAAGTGGGAGCACATCTTACGGTAGTCTACGTCCTGCAAACTGAAAACCGGTTGATCTCTCAGGTCAGGACCCTGGGAGTTAGTGCTATCACCCATGATGCAACGCTCTAAGAAAGGCGCGCGTGATTTCAACGGTCAACACGGTTACAAATGTAAAAACCCTGGTCAAAAGGTTTGAAGTGTGGAGAAGAATCTGAGAGCATTTTTATACTGAGGAAGGCCTCTGGATCAAGATGTTTGAACAAATGTAAGTATAAAGGTCGCAAGACTTCTGGATCAAGAGTTAATAAGATAATATTTTGACCAGAGCGATCACTCGATCGTAGGTTGCAATATTGCACAGTTAACAAATTGACGTCAGTTTTTTATGCGTCTGTTCTGTTATAGATCAAAATTTTGGATATATACGTATTTCATTGTTCATTTTAGCTTATATTTATTCACAGTCATAACGTAAACCAAATGGAATTTAAAACTTGTCACAGAACGTGGTCTGAAATCCTGTTTCTGTTATCATGAAGAGTTGCTTCGCCAATTCCTTCAAGATTGCAGTATGGATTCACCAACAGAGCTAAATGCATGTTCAAAAAGCTACGTACATGTAACTGTGGTTGCGATGCTTAGATTTTCTTTCCTTGCTGAATGCTCTGTGGTACTGTGAGCAAGGAATATTCCAGTTAGGTGCGAGGCATTATGCTGAGGAATTCTTACCTCGAGATGTGGATTAATTGATGACTTTACAGTTGATGCAATGCTTCAAGCTATCGCCTCGACTTTTTCCTTTGCTAAGGGTTTATACTGTGGTTGAGATATATGCCATGTGCCAATTTAGCATTGCTCTGGAAAGATGTGAAAATTAACCAATCACATTTAAAGTTGTGGTTTAAATCAACCAATCACAACCTTGGTTTCAATCACCATAGAAACAAGTGTACAAACTCCTAAATTGGGGCTTTCTTCAAAATGGAGAATTTTTTCCCCTTGAACAATGATTATGTTTAAAAGACAGAAGTGATTATTTTATCCTATTGGCACAAATGTTTATGCGAACTATCCAGACGAGTTCCTTTGTGGATATGTTAACATGTTCAGATGAAGTTCAGCCATCCACAGCATTGTTTATCGCTTCGCAACAACCGCGGTAAACGGAGGAAAACATCCACCCGGCTGTAATACCACTGCACAGTACGCTAGTATTTCCTCCCTCGAAAATCCTCATTTTGTTCAACTAAATCACAAATACAGGAACAATGACAGTAGACCAAGCCAAGTTTTCCCCTTGTATCAGACGGAGGAAATTTCAGAAATAATTAATAGTAAAACCACAGCCTCCAAAAACATCGCTCGAGCAACTAAATCATGGATGGCAGCATAGGTAGAAACATTGTAAAGCCAAAACATTAATACATTTAACTGCCAGTGAAAGACGAGAATAGGCCTTTTGCAACAGTTGGTCACGTGACCGATAATTCTAAACTTTTAGCTACAGCAAATGAATTCAGAGCTGGAAAGAGCATGTTTTAAATAACGAGGACACCAATTTCAGACCAATGCCGTATAAGGTTGAGATTTAATGACGATTTGAATATTGCAAAAATTAGAAAGTTTTGTATGGAAGCGAGGAAGCTTTGCCCTCCAGAAACCTTTTCTGTTATTAATCACTACCAAAAGAAGCTGCCGGCATATAACCATTGGAGATAGAAAGAGGGGTAAAATATTAGGAAAAATGGAAATTTCTAGGCCCTTACACCGAAAGGCAAAGATTTTATGGCAGCTTGAAAACTTGCAAAATTACAAGGATTTGTATGGAAAACCACTGGAGCGTGACTGGAGGGCAAAGCGACTTCTTTTCATACAAATCCTTCTAATTTTTAACGTCCATAAAAATTCCCCCTTAAAAGATATAAACCTGAAAATTTGCATGTAAGCTTATTTGGAACTGTTCTTTCCATTTCTGATAACATTATGCATTACCAATGATTAATCAGTGTGTTCTTGAAAAGCACGTCACGTGACCAACTGTTGCAAAAGGCCTATTGTTTCACATTGCTAGCGGATACGTGCCTGTACAATCCAGCTCGATATTTGCGATTCTTCGACATTCCCTTGCACAGTTCCGTGTGCCTGCAGCTTCAGCAAATCCACCAGCTGTAGGAGAATGTTCGACAAGCAGTTCCCATCAGTTCAAACCAAGTTTCTTCATTAGCGAATGTGGCAGAATTCACCGGTATGCCGTCGTCCAAATACAGCATGGCTACAAAATCATCGGCAGAATGCTTGGACATCATTAATTATTCATAACCACTGAAGCGGGGAAATTTGAATGTGAGCGCCGCTCATTAGCCCAGAATAAGAGAAGAAAGAGCCGAAATCAGCCAACCGGCGTTAATAAAACTCGCTTCCCAGATTTACAGAAGCAACAACTTAAAAACCCAAGAGCGGGCTTTTGAAGAGGAAGGGTTAATCTTTCATTTGCACATAAAAGGAAGAAGTTTTACAAAGTGTAAGGCCTATCCCTTTAACCTTGAAAATGACGAAAAAACGGGTATTTTTTGTATGGAAGCCAAATTCCAGAGCGATTTTCTGAAAACTCAAACTAGCTTCCAAAAACCCAAGAGCGGGAAATGGAAGATGGATCTTTCCTGAAACAGAATCCGTTTTGATTTTGAAAAATTGGTGAAGGATAACCACTATCCCTTTCAGTTCTAAAATTTTAAGTCGGAGTTCCGTTCGAAAATGGCGCTGATGCCATTGTTTTCAGCCATGACTGATAACAATGGTTGCCAATACGAAACAAAAGCCTATTCAAGAAATCATTCATTTGGAAAATTTATGATTTTCCGCGAATTTCAAAACAGCAGCTTGGTACAGCTGCTGGTTTATTCAACACCTGTCAACGCGATGAACGAGCAAAGCGAAGATAAATGTGATCGGGAGCTCTTTTCAGAGCTCTTAGAACCCCGATCCATCCACTTCTTATTCATATAGTACCACCCTTTATTGAAAAAAACAATCCCGTGTTTACACTACAAATGAACGGTGAAGCAGCTTGGAGATTGAGAGAAATCTATTGGCCGCCTCAAAAAGTGTTTGAACTGTTGCAAACCAGCATCATGCCTCTCGGCTACAGGCTGACTGAATCTTCCCGTGATCGGGTTGGACTTACAATCGGCGAAAACATAAGGAGATTTAAACGAAGGATGGAAACGATAACCAATGGAAAAAAAAAGAAAACAATTCCGATGAGAGACGTGGATTAATATTACGATCAATCCCGAAGAGATCGAGCAGTCGCCAAACGATACAATAGCGCAACTGACGGAAGAAAACAGCCACCTACGTGCAACAGTGGAGGACCAGGCCGCGGAGTTGTACGACGCAATGAGAGAGAGACTTGCCCACAAGGGCAAAGACTTCACGGACGTAGGAAGAAGCAGCAGCACAGGCACTTAACGCAAATAAAGTAAGCCCGCTTTAAATCAATCCCCTCTTATTACTAAGATAAACAATCTGGTTTCTAAGGAAATTATACGTTGGGTTATGATAACAAAATTAAACGTGATGCTCATGTCGCGTTCGTGGTTAAATTCTAAGGTCAGCTTTTGTAATTCAATAGTTATTATAATTTTTTTGGCAGAGAGAAAGCTGAAGATGCCCTCTGGTTCGGAGAAACCTACGGCTTAATGCCCGAGTCACTAATGCTCCGGGACAAGAGAGGATTGTGTTATCATATAAACTTGGAAACTTCAAAAGGTACAAACACTTTTAATTCCCATATTTTTCGTCAAAATAACTTGAAAATGATCCTCCAAACGTGAAACAAAGGCAGATCTGTTATGTTTTTCTTGCTTGACAGATGACGCTGAAACAGAAAACATACCCCCAGTTAGCCAAGAGCCCCAGGACAATGCACTGAATGGTCGTCCGAATGATCAACAAACAAAACAAGGAGACAGTTGCAAAGGTAGAGTAATCCCTTTATAATTATAAAGGGGCATTGTATTTTTGGCCTTGAAAGAGGATCCAAGAGGACACAACTCATGCTTTGGAATAAAACACTATCTGTATTTGAAATGTGTCTGATGAAGTAGACACGTGGTTGTGATTGAACAATAACCCTGTTCTCAACAAACATGTTTACTGGTATCTGGTTATGTAATGATAGTTCTTTCTCCCCTTAGACAAGAAAATACATGCATATGAAAAACCTACCAACAACTGAAAAGGAACAAATTCGAGCCATCCTTTACATCATGGACAGATTCTCTGTTTCTTGGGAAGCATACAATGAACTCACCCAGCAAGAAAAATCCTTACCCAGAACACACCTTGTAAAGGGATGCCAAGCCAGCCTGGACTCGAGTTGGACCATAAGTAAGACACCAGGAAACCACCCGGGAGCAGAACTGCCATTCAGGGACCTCCTAATCCAGGAAATACAACAACATGTAAGTCAAAAATAATATGGAAAACAGATTTCAAAATAACTCAGTGATGGTCAGTCAGTGAAAGTATTTTAGGTGTACCAGGTTCAATCAATATTAGCCTGTCCATGCAAATATGAAAGTTTTTATATTTTAAAATCATATTATTGGCTAATAATAATTATTTGGCTTAATATATTTTTTCTCATGTTACAGCTCAAGAAGTCAAACAACCCAGAGGAAGAAACATCATCAGTAAAGATAAAAATATCTGGTGATGGTGCCAGAATGTCACACTCCAGCTCACTGTTTGTGTGCTCATTTTCTATCCTTGATGAAGAAAAACATGTGCTCTCTAGTGCAGGTACTGTTAAGCTATTTATTTTCCCCAATGAAATCTAGAGAATTTTTTTGAAATAGTTGACCTTAAGAGCTAGAACCATGGTTTATTATGACTGTCATTACAGGCAACCACACCATTGCTGTGATCAAAACTTCGGAGGACTATGACAACCTGAGAGCTGGCCTGGCTAATGTTACAAGTACAGTAAATGAGCTGATTAAAGTTGGCTTTATCATGGTAAATGGGCAAAAAGTGACACTGGAGTTCTACTTAGGAGGTGATTATAAGGTGAGAGACTTTGTAACAGGTTTTTTAGGGGGAGGGGGGGGTTAATACTTACTTAATGTACAACCACAAAAGAGATACCTTTTTTGAACCAACAGCACACACAAGTTGTTAACTAAACTAAACCCAATTGAATTTTACTGTTATGCTTATTCCCGTTTTGAACTTTCAACAGTTCTTGCTTTGGCAATGGGAATGAAGGGTGCCATCTGCAACAACGCCTGCATCTGGTGCTTGATCCACGAAAAAGACAGGTACCGGTACTATAATTTTAAATGTAATCTTAACAATAATTTATTATTGTTTATATAATTAAAAGTTATAACTTTCACTCCCAGAATCAGCCTGTCAGCAAATTATCTCCTTTTTCTATGTATATAGTGTTGCTGATTGAAACAGTATGACATAGACAATGACGAATCTCGATCGATTCCTCGTGCGGCAGCGGAACTTTCATCCCCCTCTCGAAAACGAGAGCAATCCTTTCACGGGCCTCTTCCACGCGTACTGGGTCGGGGTCAGGATTCTCGAAGGCTTCAATCAGCTCTGGTGGTAGGTGAGACTTGGGCTCCCATGTGTTCTCACTGGCGCAGTATCCTTGCCACTTGACCATGAACAACGGCTTACCATTTCGGATCCTCTTGGCAACTATGCGTTCGGCCTGATAGACGCCAAGAACTTCAGGCCTACTTTCGCACATAGTGCCGGCTCGGGAGATCGCAGAAGTTTCAAGGCTCTTATAATAGCCCTGTGGCGGACGAGAACGTTTTTCCATGTTTACACGATTCGAACTGTTGACAACTGAAAGAAAACTGGGAAATTACTGTTTTCGACGAATCGAAATGCACCAATAGCTATCAAGTTCATGACAATAGACTTTGTTCCGAGCTTAAAGATCTAGACTACATTAGCTTCATACAATCTTTAAGATCATTAGTCTTTGCGATCAAAAGTCGCCGGTGATCGAAATACGCTTGTAATTCGAAATGAACTTGAAATTTCTTAAAGTAAAGTAAAATTAGGTAAATTAAAAAGTAAAGTGAAGTAAGACATATGAACTCCAGCACGTCGGGCATGTCTAAAATCTACTAACAAAACCAAGGTCGATCGTTATTTGTGTTTGTTTGTGTCGGTAATCGAGCAAAATCGAATATTTTATTTACTGTGATTGATCTTGATCGTTTGATAATCAAACATTCGACTGAACTCGATAATCGACCGTTAGGCACCCGAACGATTGGTGTTAGCTTGGGCTCGATTACCGAACAATTCGATTGGATTTGCCGGGATCAAATCGACTACCAGGACATCGATCGCCATGTTAGCTAGTGTTTGGGTTCGCTTAGGACGCAACGAAACAGAAAACTTGTCTATTCAAACAAAGTAAGAAACGAAAGCGGTTTGTGCTAAACGGAACAAAGGGAGTAACAATAGCGCACTGGTTTCATTGTTTGGTTTGCCGCCTCCATCAGGCTAATGAGCATTGCCGTGCGTTCATAGCAACCAATGAATAAGCTTCTTTTGGGTGCTATGAATAATAACAAGCGTTATAACAGACCTTTCCAACTGCAAGTAAATGTCCCGAGAACAATAGGCATTCTTCGCCATGTCTCTCGGCGCCATTTTAAATTTTCAATAAACAGTTCAGTGTGTTTAAAAAGCACCAGCAACTTAAGAAAATCCCCGTCCCAAAAAGCCAAGGAAACGAAGAATCATAATTGACTCTGGCTCTGATGTTTACAACTTGAAGTGAGCTGGCTATTGACTCAGCTTAAAAACCTTGAATCTTGCTGGAAAAACTGCCCTGGCAAGCGATTGGAATTTTAACCAAATTCCGCAAAGTTCTGCGCAGTTGAGCGTTTTTCATGCATGGTTGCGTTTTTGACTGACATAAGACTTGTTTTTCGCTCGTCACTTGGCAACCAGCAAATCCATTTTGACTGTTGTCGATTTCAGAGCGACATTAAATGCAAATTTTCCCTTTATTTCATAACTTTGCTATTCTTCTTTTCTCGGAAATTGTAATTTTTATGATTAATTGGTAATAAGACATTCGTGTCGTCCAATTCTGTCTGTAATCATACTCGTGATAAACAAATCGGACTCCCGCTTGCGCGGTCGTCCGATTTTGTTATCACTCGTATGATTACAGACCGAATTGGACTCCACTCAGTCCTATTACCATTACTTATAGATCAAGCAGTATTGGTTGTAATAGACAAATTACTCAAGAGGAGAGAGGACAGGGGTGTTTAGAGGAAGTGTTTCCATTTCTGCCAGTAAGTATTGAAAGTCTGTCCTATTGCAGGCCACTAGAATCTCATGTATGAAACATGTCAAAAACTGTATCCTGGAAATTATGTTTGTGACAGACATGCCTATTTATTTTAGACAAAACACCCCGTGACCAATATTTTCAATCACAGATGACAAAATGGCAGAGTGCTGTAAGATCACAAAAATAACTCACAAGGCCACAGCCAAGTTTTTCTCACAGATATTCTTACCAAATTTTGGTGTCTTCTGTGAAAAATTGTTGAAACAGATGCATGGTAACTTGGAATCTATTATAATTTTTGTTTTCCATGTATTTCACAAGGAAACAAAACAAAATGTTAATTAACGATGTCATCTCGAACATCTGTCCACCTTATTGATCGTAAGAAAGAACCAGTCACAAAGTGTGAATATAATTATTTTAGTGATTTCAACTTACATTTTTAATCTTTTCTGATGTCAGTACTATACAGCGCCGCAAATGATCCCCAGACCGCAAATGATCCCAAATTGGACCGCAAATGATCCCGAACCGGAAATGATCCCCGATGTGGACCGCAAGTGATCCCGGCGGAAAACGAGGAATGGCATAGAGTTTGGTTTCCCGGATTTTTAAATTGTTTAATTTTGTATTTATCTATTTCATCAACTAAATGATGAATTAGATAAACATAAAGAAAAGATATTCTGACAACGTAAATTATTATTTAAATATAATTCTCCTGACAAATCCATCTTATTTTCGCTTGACAATTCTTCAGAAAAATTACAAGAAAAAAACCAAAGCTCGAAGCCGGATAGCAATACCATTTCCAACGAGCTCGATCTACAACAATAATAGCTTAATGCTACCAGAACTAAGACATTCATATCTTATGTAGATTTTATTTGGATGCAATTTCCATGATAAAATAATCTGATTTCTCGCTACGGGTGCCAGAAACAAATGCAAAAGCAAGTGTTAACACCAACAATATTAGCCGGTTCGACGACATGTTTATGACATGTCGAGAACCAAGGCTAACAAGCCAGTTTGGTTTTCAGGTCGCATCTGCAATTTGCAGCCAGAAACTCCATACTGACAGTATATAAAACGTGTACTGAATCTGGTCAGGAGCACTGATTGATACGATCAACTTACATACTATGTGAGCGATCTAACACTTACCTTATTACCTGTGGGAAAAATGCGAAAAACCGTAGAACCGCATATCATTACAACTAGAAGTAGAATGGCAGCCGTAAGCTGTTTTCGTGTAAGATTCTTCAGACCGAAAGAAGTCTTGCTTCATGAGATACGGATAGGTTACACACTACAACCATGAACGATATCCGTTAGAATTGCTACTGACTTTCAACATCGATGACAAAAGTGTTGAACTTCTCGTGATAGACCAACGGAAACCACACTTGAAAAGTCTGTAGCACCCAAGGTGTGACCAAAAGTGCAGGCCATGAAATAAGACACAACTTAGTTTAGTAAATTGAGATGCAGGATATTGAGTGAATGAACTGACGTTCCTAATTCGTTCGCAATTTTTCGCTGCGGTTAAATTGTTATGAAATTTTATGGCTATATATAGACAAATGCAGATTACAAGGCATTCCGCAGAACTTTTACTGTAATTATCCGAAGAACTCTTTATCATGGGATTTCAGTATATCCATATAGAAAGTGGTTAGTTATGACTTGCTTCTGTTATGTTAAAAATTGAAACTTCCACCAGTGGAACAAACTCCATGCCATTCCTCCTTTTTCGGCGGGATCACTTGCGGTCCACATCAGGGATCATTTGCGGTTCGGGATCATATGCGGTCCAGTTTGGGGATCATTTGCGGTCTGGGGATCATTGCGGTCGGGGATCATTTGCGGCGTTGTACAGTACTGTAACAGTTACATGTACATCAAATATATATGATTGCCTGTAATACGCCCTTTGCAGCTAAACCATCACGTGACCTATTTTCATAAAATTATGGACTGTATCTTTAATTAAACATGCCAGAAATGGAAAAAGCATGTCGAAAACATCAAATTGGCCAAGTTTGAAGCCCCTGGCATTAAAGAATGAGATTTTATGCCGGTTTGAATTTGTAAAAAAATTAAGAAGATTTGCATGAAAAAAGTTGCTGGAGAGCAAGGCCTTGCTCTCCAGCAACATTTTCCACAATTGTACGCTGAATTTTCCAAAAATTCAAACTGACATATAAACTCACTCTTAAATGCTAGGAGCCTCAAACTTGGCCATTTGAATGGTATTTTCAACATGCTCTTCCATTTCTGGTATTTGTAAAGTTATAGCCCATAATATATAATATTTTTAGGAAAATCTTGGTCAGATGGCCCCAGCTGCAAAGGGCCAATTACAGGCTGTACATGTAAGTGTCAGTCAGGACCGCTTAGCAACCAGATACAAAACAAGAACTAGTCAAGCATAAATTGCCAATGTGTACTATATAATACAGCTTGACATAAAGCATTGAGCAGTTGATGTGGAAACTGGGAAGAGTTATACCCTGTGGTAAACAAACTGAATGAAACGCCTTGATACATGTAGTTGTCAATGACTTGTTTTGCAGAGACTGCTTTCTGAATGATATTTCACTGAGTCACTCAGTTGCCCCCACTAAACATATTCCCCAGTGTCTGGAGACTAATGTATCTCTATACTTGCTTTAGTGTTTCATCATGTTATTAGTATTCTACATGTGGTTAATTACGTACAGAAAAGTTTCTCATGTATCTTCTGTTTTTTTTTCAGAGACCTGATTAGTTGACGATGACCTCCCTATCTTTGTGCAGCCAAATATTGTTTCCATTGAAGAGGGTTTTGCCTTCAACAAACTCTCTAGTATACATAGCCCATTTCGCAGATACGGCGGCCATTTTGAATTCTATTGTTTCGAATATCTATTATGGGATGCTCTGGGGGCAAATACATATTTAATGCCCCCAGAGCATCCCATAATAGATATTCGAAACAATAGAATTCAAAATGGCCGCTGTATCTGCGAAATGGGCTATGTTCTCCTTGTTAGACTAGTCAGCTTTGATTATCGGCATTGGCAGAGGCCATACTTTGCTGAATTTTAACACCCTCCCTAATGACATTTCTGGTTTGAGTGGTTTGTAATCATTATCAAGGCTTTCAATAAGGGCTGGGCACCAGGCATATTAACCGGCTGCTTTGATATAAGTTAGCAAGTAAGTTTCATATTCTGATTCAAACCCTACACTGTAGTTTGTATGAGAAACGTATGGCATGTTGGCAGTGAGTTACTGTACATGAAAGCCTTTGGACAGCTGTTTTAACCACAGTCATTTTGCATTTCTGTTTAGCAATGAGAGAATAAAATAATTTTTTATGTTGTTCACAAGACATGTCTCCTTTGCTTATCGGCAATGCATGTTGTGGTAACTTTATGTGTTTGTCCATTTACACAAATAATTTGTCCATTATAGTTGAGACGTTACGAAGACTTAATTTGATATCCTTCCAAGTATTAAATTAAGACGCAAAACGTCTAAAAGACAAGGTGCTGAGGTAAGATAAATTTTCCTATTAATTTAAGACTTAAAAAATCTTATTTTAATAACAAGAGGTTAAAATCTTAAATTAAGACGGAAATTTATCTTACCTCAGCACCTTGTCTTTAAGAAGTTTCGTTTCTTAATTTAAGATAAAAGTTTTCTTAATACAATATGACTTTCACTCTTAACCTAAGATTCAATAAACCTATATTAATACATAAGAAGCGTCTTACCTCAGCACCTGCAAAAACGTCTTCATGTAAGATTTTAGTTTTTACCGAGAAGAAGAAAAAGATAAAACTGCTTTTGGCCGGCTTAGGGTCGGGTCCGTATGGGGAAAAACTGTGACCTCGGGCTTGAAATGCGGCCTCGGGCAGCATTTTTCAAGACCTCGGTCACAGTTTTTCCCTATACGGACCTCCCAGCCGGCCAACAACATATATTAATTTTTTTTTCGGCTCGTGAGCGGGCGGAATTCAATAAATCCTGCAATCTGATTGGTTCCTGGAGCGGGCGGAATTTTTTCATACGGACCGCTACAGCGGGCGGAATTCGTCGAGTTGATCTATTTTCTTGAAAGAACTAGCGGTTATCGTCAATCTTTCGCCCTTTTTACACTTCCATCGACGAAATATCAACGCAAGTTTATTTCTATTCACCTTTAGATGGCAAGGAAAGTCACCGTAAGTAAATTCAATTACGAATTTTGAAGTTGTGAGAGTTTGTTTCGTTTAGCTGTTTGCAGCTCGACGCTGTACCGGCGCGTAATTCAGCGTTTCTCTCCCTGTACAATTTTAAGTCAAACTGAAACAATTCAAGTCGATTTACCTCTCTGATGTTGCTGTATTTAAGATAATTTCTGTGGAGTGCATTTGACGAATTTCCTCGCTAAATGCCGCTCAATTTACGATAGAAAAGTCTGATTTCGAGTAATTCGCAACGACTGACAGAAATTGTTTTTGTTGCACAACTTCAAACTTTGTACGAAATTTCACACCGAGAAAACACTTTTAGTGAACTTAACTGGTGACTTTGATGCAACTAACATAAAGTAGTTCAAATAAATCTGTTCTTTAAAGGAGCCTGCGTCATGGTTAAACGGTTTTGAAAAATTTAGCCTAAATTTTTCAATTTCGTTGTTTGTAATCCGTGTCAATCTTCTCCATCCTTAACCATCCTTGTTCCCTTATGGTTTATTATTATCTCTTTAGTGTTTTCCTATCTTTCTAAAGTGTTATTTTCAGGTTTCCTTCAATTTAAAGGTAATTTTGTCGATGGTCAAAATAACTCAAAATACCGTGACGTAGCCCCTTTAATACATCTTTCTTTGTCTAGCATCTGAGTTGAACGCTCGTTCGTTCGTTAGATGGTTTGTAAACGGCGTGTAAGCCAATTCAATGACAAAGTTGCGTAAACAAACCGTGAGGTAATTAACCACAGGGAAGAAAAAAGATAAACACGTTATTGGCCGGCTATTGGCCGTTATTGGTCGGTCCGTATAGGGAAAAACTGTGACCTCGGGCTTGAAAATGCGGCCTCGGGCAGCATTTTCAAGACCTCGTCACAGTTTTTCCCTATACGGACCTCCCAGCCGGCCAATAACATATATTTATCTTTTTTTCAACTCGTGAGCGGGCGGA